>JABFQA010000360.1:0-21157 GCA_022817065.1 Probaryconus sp. ZL-2020
ATTGCAATTACGTCAAATTTATAGAAACCTTATATTTATTACAGAAGTCTGTTCGTCGTATAGGACAGTATAATGCATTTGAATCAACTGAGATTTCGTTGACTCAACGATCATTTTTCTGAGTGTAGACCGAGAATAGGAAGAGCTTGGAAGCTGAGTTTCGATGGGTCGAATACCGAAGATGGGCGTAGGTGGTGTACGGGTGATAAATCAATATATTCAACTCACGCAGGGCCGTAACGACGTCAAATCTCCGGCTCATTCGTCCGTTACGCGATAGCTGGTCTAGTCTCGCGCTTATCGCTCGTCGAGATCGAGCATCGATCGTGCGAGACCCGAGCATTGTTTCGATGAACTTGCTTATGCCAAACTCGCCATCGAAACGCCGCGAATATTTATCATCATATTTGCACGCTCGTTGCCATTTCGACTTACATAGTTCGTCGCATTTTATTGGGCCCAAACGACCCACTGGAGCTCTAACTTGATTTATTGTTGATTTACGAAATTTTATTTTAATGAATTATTTCATTTCATTTCAATAAATAATAATTAAGAACCGAAATAGAGAAAAACATATTGTGTATTGGCAAATAAATACGTGCTATTCCGTTCTTCAGTGAAATATTAATATACTTAATCTAAATGTATTTTCTCTCAATGTAATATCATAAATCCTACTGAAACTTTTATTTTCAACTTTTCCGTTTCTATTTATATACACGTATTTTATTCTTTTTACGATGATAAAGCGAAAGGAAGAGCAAAAATAAATTGAGATAATTAACGTTTTATATTAGGTAATCATTAACGGAGATCTAGATTATCAAAATTCATTAAAAATCAACGTCGCAAACTTCCGACAGATAATCAACGGATGCGTACAAAATGTTAACATTAATATTCATTATTGTGCATATAAAAGTTTTTTGTTTGTTAAAAATTAAACAAGAAATCCTCATAGTTGGACAATTTTCTGTGTGCACGTCTAATGAGCACTGCAGCAAAATTAAAATTCAGATGTAATACAAATTGATTCCAGATTCTCTGACATTTTTTGTTGCTTTCGTGTAATGAATTTTTAATACTCAACTTTTCCAACTTTTTCTGTTCGTGTCTCTATGTATATTATGCAGCAAATTTATGCCGGACTTTACATACTATACAAAAAATTTTCTACCAATTATTATCTAGATTTAAATATATTTTAAATTCATTATGTTTTGTAAAATCAAAATTTAAATATTTTAATATTTAAATAAATTAATAAATTAATAAAATGTCGTTATAAAAAGTTGATACTTTTGTTCTAACTTCTCGATATTGTAATAGCGTATTGCATTGACCGGTCGATTTTCTTTACCAATTGAATCCGGCGACGTCTTTTGAAGTTTCATCTCACTTAAATTGACATTTTTCTGTTAGACTTTCTACTTTTCTGTATAAATACCGTGCAATGTAGGTTAGAAGGCTGTTGGATATGTTGAAAATAAACAATTACGTGTGAAATAAATTTCATATTTGTCAAGAGAGCAAAAAATCATTGACATTTTCATTGTCATAATTTTGACATAATGTTTTGAAATTCAGCTTCATAGGAAACATACTTTCATTTGATACAAAATAAAAATTTAATAATTCTATAAATTTTTGTTCAGCGTAACAAAGATTTAAAAAATTAATAAATTAATGAAATGCTACTAACTTATGATTAATTCTATAAGTACAATGGCTTAATATTGAATTCCAGTAGCAACTGCATATAAATGCTAATAATAATTAGCGAACATAACGAAAATTATAGGCGAAGGAATGCACTTCGTGCACGATAGCGTTAAAATATATCTGTTGATACGGATAAACGTTTAATTCAAATGTAAATGTTCACAAATGCAACTTCATTAGTGCGAAGATCATCCGTTGCTGTTTCGAAATGAAGCACCATTGAACAGTATTCGGTCTTTGAAATTCAATTATTAATTGTATTATATTCACGCAGTAATAAAACAAAAGAACACATTCTCATTTTAGATAAAATAAAAAAAAAATCACTTGCTTTTATTTATATGTTTCACATCAGAAAAATATCTGCCAGTGTAACAGATTGAAATGATAAATGATTAATTTTTTTTTCGGGAATCAGTAAATCTAATCTCGCCGTCAATTAGAATGTAAAATCTATCGATTAAACTCGATAGAAAAGATTTATTCTCGACAAAATGTTTGAGGGTTGAATGATAAATTATTATAAATCAGATCTCTTCAAAAAAAAAGATGAATCGTCAGAAATTATACGCATCCGTTGGTCAAAGCTTCCAAAAGGACTTATATGAAAAAAATTTCCCCTTTATATTCATTATTATTTACAATGGAAAAAAATTCTCCAGGAAGATATAAAGATTAATTAAAGCAAACAAAAGCTCGCGATAAAAAATGAATAAATCATTTCTCAGGAGAAAAATTATAAATATTATTTATATTCATTTTTATAATGCAGAACACGTTGAGTAATATTATTATTATTATTATTTGCTAACTAATTCATTGAACAGCGTAATTAACTAATTGTGTTTTTAATTCATTGCTCAATGACGCTATCTTTCTGACCCTATAAAAACTTTAATTAAGTAATTTCGTTGTAAAAGCGTTCATAATTAATTAATCGTTTAAAATTACTGATTAGTTAATTAAAAGTACCATCCGAGAAAATACTTGACGCTTGTAATTACAACAATGTTTGGACATATTAATCAATGTCTTATCGTTGTTTTCCAAATTGTTGTAACAATTACAGGATCGTTTGAAATGCCGGGGTGTATCAAAATTCGTAGACAGTGTAAAGTTTAAATGACAGTGTTCAATTTCTAGTTTGACGTGTAGAGTGAAATGCAATGGTTGCAGAGGACGGCAAATTAATTAGTTAATTAGTGCATATGAAGGAATAACATTGACGCCACCAATTCGCAGGCAGTTACGACGCAAACATTATCCCCAGCATCTGCGAAATTGCTAAATGAATTAGTTAATATTGTTTATGAAAAAAAAAAAAAAATTCGTTAATGATTTGTGTATTATTAATTAATGGTATATTTAATAATTAGATGTTTTTAAAGTCACTGAAAAAAGTTAACTTCAATAGAAACATTTCGAAATATTACGAAATTTGCAAAAACAAACTAACTTCTCTTTGAATCCTTAACATAGCAAATAGAAAGATAATTATTTTTCTTTATTGATTAGGCGGTTTACTAACTGTAAATAAAATGGTCGAATGAACATTACTAAATAAGCTGTTTAATGAAAGCAATAAAAAAAAAATATACGTAATAAAACATCGAACAATAAAACAATAATGTTTGCTACTGAAAACGGAAGATAGTGATGTGTTTGTCTAGAGATTAATTGTACATCTAAATTGTTTGGTGTGTTGATTTACTATTTGGAACAAAAGCTTTAAAATAATAGGATTGCGGTATCTCTGCAGTTGGGGGACTTGCTTGGTTCAATTTTGCGCCGTTTTTGTATGATAATTTTGATTTAACGCGGCTTTTTGCCTGGTCCTTTTTTTACATAACGAACTTTGTTGTTGTTTTGAGAACCCAGCGTTGTTTTCAACGAAAGCACAACGGCCGCAACATTTTCAGTAATAATCAGCGGATTAATTATAATCAGATGCTGCATCGATCGTATGCAAATTCCGGATAAACGCGTATCCACTAATTTGAAAGATTATTAATTATCGCACATCACATTATAATATCAAACAGAAACCAAGTCAATATTTAGCACAATTTATAAATTGCATATCATTTTGGCGATGAGCTTTTGCTGCAAATTTAATATGTTAATCAGATATATATATAAGACGATAGAATTGCAAACATTTCCATACAATTATCAATGCTCAACTACGAACTAAAAGAATAACACTATCGAATAAAAAAAATAAGGAAATATTTCAGATGGTACGCTTTTTATTCAGTTGAAAAGCTCTTGCTACTCAACATTTATAAAACATAAAAATCGACACCCGAATGTAACAAGCTCAGCGAAATAAAACTTGTTGCACGAGCAAAGGCGATAAAAATAGTAAGAAATATCTGCTTTTATTATTATTATTATTATTCGTAGCCACTCGTGTCGCTGAGATTCTCAAGATTCAGGACACCATAGATGACGTCCTTTTGGACGGTAGGAAACCGTGTTAATTCGATAGAGCGCATTCCGGTCACGTTTATCTCTCGACATCGCACGGTAGAGATGCTCGCTGAACCGGCACCGAACTTCCGCTATTTCAGCCGCTGCAAACAACGCGACATCTGCGATCGCCTCGCGAAAAATAGCCTTTTTTTTCGCCACGCAAAAATATACGTCCAACGCAATACACATTTCGTGAAATCAGAGCTGTGTCATTTATTTTCGACGAACTTCATACTCCATTCAGTTTTATGTTTGGCCAGGATTTATTGTCAAAAATAAAACGTCGAAAGTTTTACACCACAAATAAGACAGTAAAAACGCGGAGATGCGTTTATTAAAATTTGAAGTCTTCGAATGACGAACAAAAATGGTTTTACACTGAATTAACGCATTAAAAATATCAATGTCCAGATTATTGAAACATTGTTTCAGATTTGAGCGTAAAGTAGATTTTTTTTTCTCTAGGGAGCGAAACAGGATTTTACTACCCTGTTAAAATTATTGAATTAAAGTAAGTGTTTCGATACATTTCTGACAAAACATATTTGTTATAATGAATTGTCGGTCTTTGAATAAAACCTTTAGAATCTTAACTAAACCAGGTTCAGTGCAAAATTCGTATGTATGTTTTCGGCATAATTAACCGAATATGACGCGCAAAAAGACGGCGAGAATTTTTATGACACTGTGAAAATTGACTTTCTATGAGTATCAAATGTTTAAACAAAACAATCGCGTAAAAACGAGACGCAATTTTTTGTGACATTTCATTTGCATCATTCTCAATGGACACTGAAATGGCATTTGTTCATTAATTCGAAACTTGTTGATAAAATCCTGCTGTTTTGTGACTTAGAATAGACTGTGAAATTTATTTTTAGATGTAATCAATCGCGAAAACGTACAGTTATTTGTACGTGCATGAAAATGAAAAAGTACTTTTTATTTGGAAAATTGTTTTGTTTCGTTTGAAACTTTTCATTTGCGAATGACGTTAATTTTAAACGAGACATTTTAGTTGCACACGAATTTTTGATTATGACGGGCGTGTAAATAATAAAGATTTAAAAAAGCATTTCCAATTTTGCTTTGACGTACTAATTGGTACGTTATTTTTTTCAACTAATAATAAGTAATTTTTCTTTTTTTTTTTTTCTATTTTAAATTTGATATTAAAAAATTCAGAGCAAGTATCACATCGACATATATATATATATTTTGGGATTTTTTTTCTCTTGAGATCTCTGGAATTACTTGAGACATGATACATAAGTCGTTTAATAGAAGATTTAGTTTTAAGACCAGTATGAGAAGGAAAGGGTCGATGTCAAGTGCTTCTGACCTGGATTTGGGTGTTTTATTATGTTATCTGTTTTTTCTCCAACATCACAATTTTTTAAGACTCTAGATGCAACAGATATAAACAAATTATAATGAAACGAAAACAAAATAAACTAAGTAATTTAAAATAGGCGAATGAAAAACCAAAAAGCAATCGTAACTTAAATAGAAAAAGTAATGTTACTTGAAAATGTTTTGCAAAATAAAATGATATCGATAAAAATATAGAAAATCCCCACATAACAACGAAATTACCCGCATTCAGTCCGGATAGAAACTATATCTTTTCTTCATTTCCACCAACTTTTCAAAGGATCAATCAAGTTTTTTCTCGACCTCCTAAGAAGAAGGATGTTTCGTCCTTCTAAATCGTTTTCGTCCGACAAAAACTTTTAGTTATTCAACTTTACTATAAGAATTTCATTCACGAATAAACAGATTACCGAAGTGAATATAAATGTAAATTTCAGAGGATATCATTTTTTTTTTCAAATCTTTACTTTCGAAATCAATGTTCTATTTTACATTTTTTAAATACAATTCTTCACATTTTGTCACATATATTCATATTTTTTTAACACACACAGTTTTGCAAAAATTTTGCATCAATTTCTGATTCCATTGTCAAAAGAATTCTTTATTAATTATTTTGAGAAATGAAATATAAAATAGAATATTTAAGGAAATGAAATTTCTGACGACTGGTTCTATTGGACTATCATTAATGCTTAAGGTAAATTATACACTCCACTCGAAAGATGTGTTGGAATGAAGCAGATTCGCGAGGAATACAGTGTATTTGTATGCACGTACATACGTCGACACTGAGTATCATTTCGATCCTCATTTATCTGACGAAAACCATCCCATTTAGCTTGCGTTCGAATCGCGTTAAATGACCCAGTTGGAGGCCGAAAGAGGATAGTCAACTAGTCTGCGCTTTCTACTCGATGAGCCAGTACGCACTTCAGTTGATGCCACGATTCCAACATTTTGTTTAAACAAAGAAGAAAAATATTTCCATCATTTCTCTAATTACTCAAAAACTGGACGATTTTTAATCCTTCTGAAGTTTTTTGCACATTTTCAAATAATCTCAGTTACCGAAACGTGTACACAGAGAAAACAATTTTCAAGTCCCATAGTTAATTTTCGTGAAAACTAAAAATTTTTTTCTTTGGTTTTAACGAAAATCAACTATTGCAAGTAGTTGATTTTTTTCTGAATGCAATTTTCATTGCAAAAATTCACATCGTTCCAAATGACGTTTAAATTCTGTTTTACTAATTGTAAAATAATTGTTCTTTCATTTCTTATTGTACCTTGAAGACGCGAAGAATTATTAATCTTTTTTTGAGCGAATGTTAATGATCGCAGTCTGCAGAGAAATCGCAAACTGCGGTTGTCTTTGTACTGTCGTGACGCGGAGGTTTTGGTGTACACGGTAAATTTTCATAACGCAAATTCAAATTCACCGAGAATGAAGTATCTTAAATTTGCGGAGAATTCAAACCACTTGCCTTTAAAAGATATTAAAAGAGCTGAATGTCTAATATCTCAAGGCACACTTTCAGCTTGAATGTTTAAGTTATAGCACAAGACCGTCAGCTGAGTTATTTAAAACTTTCTTTTGACACGACGTCGTCTTTTAATTAATTTAAAACAAGAGTCCATTTAATAGCGCTCCATTTCAAAGATCTTTTATGAAATTATTTATTTCTTTCAATAAGTTTCGTTCCGTTTGTTAAATTCCTATTGTTACAATGGGAATAAGTTCTTAAACTACACGCAGAAAAATCTAATATAAATTTTACCATGATTATGGCGAAGCAGACTTATAAGTCAAACTAAAAAAAAAAAAAAAGTACTGAAAAAGGCTGTAAAAATTACCATAAAAATAGTAAATTTTCTTATAAACACATAATTTTTTTCAACAATCATCAGAAAATGTACTATTTTTATGGTAATTTTGTCTTCTGCTTTGCCAGAATTATGGTAAAATTAAAGGTAACATTTTTCTGCATGTAAGTAACTAAATTCATGTTGTAACGACATGGCACTTTTCATTCGGTTTAGGTAAGATTGACAGTTCCAAGATTTGTTGTTCAATAATGTTTATTGGATTCTCGAATCATCGACACTTCTGAGACTTCGATCCGGAGTGCAGTCGAGCTTAGTCCGTACGAAGCTTCGTTCCGAAAGTTAAACGATTATAAAGGATCAGTTTGATCCCAACGTAGCTTAGGAAAGTCTAAACTGCTTTGACAGCTTAAGCTTTTCATTACCCGCAGGACTTTGCCAATTCGACATACATACTATATTTTAAGTAACTTCGACTTTAGCAGTGGAAACCATTTTTAGAAAAGGATCAACGTTACGGAATTGTATTGTCACAGAAAGAGAGGTCGAGAGAAAAAATTTTGTCCTCTTTGTTATAAAAATATGAAAAACAGACGTCATAAAAACTTACCTGTAGATTCGGTGGACAATGATCGAGTAATTCTAGCATGTGCCTGATGTTTTGTGCATCCTGAATTACGAAATTCAGCTCCATGTCGAATTCGCCGCCGACGAGCTGAAAAAAAAAAAAAAAAAAAAACATTGTTTATTCAACGAACGAATGAATTTCAACTATTAATAAAAAAAAAAAAGAAAAACGTTTTGTAAAGAAAAATGTCCAAAAATGGTAACTCATACAAAAAACATTTTTCATTGTCAGTTGAAATGACGACGGAAAAAAAAAACGAAGATCCAGTCTTTGAAAGAAAACTTTATTAGAGAATAATAATAATGCTGAGAAAGAATCGAGATGATAATACGGAGACTTAATATGTGACATAGTAATATCTTTGTTCGGAGCATGTTCTCAATATTGACGTGAATTCTTCATTGAACAGAGATTTGTTTTTAAAGGGAGAGAGATGAGTTTTAAGCGTCGATGAGATAAGTAGATTTAATAACGTGGGACGTATAAAATCGGTAAGATAAATTTAATTAACATCAGATAATGATTGTGTCAAATTCAAAAACAATGCATACATTATTTTAGCTGAATCGTAACAAAAGTGTAGTAGTAAATTGGAAAACTAACATTTGTATAAGTTATATCAATAGTTTGTAATAACTGTATACGCAGCGTATTGAGATTGACGCCGGGTACGTTGTTGAATCAAAAACTATTTCAAGCGTTACTAGTCTGTCAGTCTTTGTTATACTCCAGCCATGTTCTATAACAGGCGATCACGTGTTTGTATCTGCCGGCGCTAAAATCATGTTATTTATCGCTTTTAGAATCTAATATTTCTCACACATTTTACAACTCTTCGTTCTCCAAAATTGCTTCTATTTGTTCAAATTATCGAACCATGAAAACAAACGTTAATTTATCAAACTCCTCTTAATCAGATTGAACGTAATGGTTTTCAAAAAAAAAAAAAAAAGATGACGTTTTAATAAACTTTGCTTTGTAATTTTCGTGTCGGTGGAAGTCGTGTTTTCTTCAGGAATGAAAAATGGGAAAAAGAATCTCCAAAAAGTATTGTTTCTTTTTCTTCCCCAGTTTTGCTTTGCGCTCGTAAATTTCAAGGCTTCCTTTCGTCCATGAAATATATGGCAAAGATCTACTTCTTTCCTAGACATTGGATTTCCCTCGTGACTTCTCTCATTATTACGAAAACCAATATTAAGGAATTTGATATTTTTAATTAACTACTTGATGTATTCAAAGTCATGCTTGTTTGAAGTCATTCGTTGAATAATTTAACTAACAATAAATTGTTTATACTTTTCGATGTTTTAATGTGATAAATTTTTATTGCTATCCTTAATGAGAAAAGATTTCGTTGCAAAGAGACGAGTTTCGTTGAATTAAAGAGGGTTTGACAGTCTACTGTTTATTAACTCAAAAGTCCCGGTGGCATTGTTCTCTTCATTAAAAGTTAGCGTTTGATTCCTTTCTGCTTATTTAAATCCTACGAGTGGCATAATTTCAGCGACAATAACATCCATTTCAGCCAGGGAGTAATTAATAATTCATCGAACAAGTTACAAAGTAATATAGAACGTGAAAAAAAAAAAAATTGAGGGGTGAAATTATGCAAAGGCAATCCGGCCGGCACAATACGACACCGTCTTAACCTATTTTTGAGTCGAGTATTCGCAGTTATAGCACATTTCCCTTAATTGGCAGAAACTTTGGATCTAGCTATTGTTTTCATTTTCGATTCTAATAACCTCAGCAGAGCATATTTTCCTCGCGAAAAAGGAACATTCTATTGTTGCTTAAAAAACCAATGCAATTGTTTGCAGATCTTTAGAATTTTTGCAGAATTACATATCATGTAAAATTGCAAATGCTTTTGCAATTTCTTAAGTGTATATTAATTATACAGATTTTCTTTCAATTATTAATGGAATACGATAATTCACGATAAAAAATAAGACGTAAACTGAAGGGAAGTTCCTTGATAAGGAAGATATTGAGATATAGATTGCAGTGTCTCAAAAGTATGATAATTTATGCAATTAAATTTGCACTTGTACCAAGATGCCCCAGTGTCCTCGAAATATATCCTCTGCCACTCTCTCGTCCTGCCACTCATCGTCACCACTCACTAAGGTTCGCTTAATTAATGAGACTTGTGACACGTTGCCGCGAGCCGCGTACATCACTTCCGCTTTAACGAGGGTCGCTAGACGCAAGCCCTCGGAAAAGGGTGACATGGTTCCCAACAACGCTAAATACTCCATACTTTCTCTCCGCAATTTTGTCTTCATTTAGCTTCTCACAATTACGATCCTTATTTTTATTATTTTGCAAAATTGACAAAAAATCTAAGATAATATATACAATGTATATGATTCTCCAGTGTATCAGTCTACAATGTTATTTTAATTCATGAAGATAATTTTTCCTAGATCTTCAATAACAGAAACTACGAATAATTATTCAGTTGAAATTCTTACTATTTTTACTGATATAACGTTTTTCTCAATTAGCAAAATGAAATGCAACAAAATGCAAATTTATTCGAATGTAAGCAATTGCTCAAACATAACTTAGAAGAATAACTAAAGAATTAATGAATACGTATTGCGCCTGCGTTAATTTGCAGGGCTCGTGGCTTGAAAAATTCTATTCTTCTGCTGAGCCTTGAGAATGTAACTGGGGGAAGTTAAATTTGGTTCGAGATTATTAAACAGAGTTAAATTATTTGGAAGATGCTCGGATATTCTTTCATCTCAGACGCGTATCTTTCCCGAGACTTTTGCCACGAGGCGCGGCTCTCGTGGTTTCCAATGAACCCGGACGCGACGTCCTCTGCATTTCAGTTACTCAGAGTTTTGAAATACGCCAACTTCGTTCGATCAGACCAAAATATTGCCGCTCTCTTTCTACATATGCTTCGCAAAGTAGAAAACTTTTCTGGCAGCAACGCTCCTCTGATCGAAAAACTACGAAATCATTATAAATTGGAATACAATTTTAAAGGCCATTCCCATTTTCATATTGATTTCATGAATTTCCAAATATTTCTTGTGGACAAAAAAGTTTAATAAACCAATGATAAAGTAAAAAAAAAGAAACCTATGTTACAGATACGTTATTTTACATGAGAGAGTGTTCAATGTTTATGCACTCATTAAGTTTTATATAGATTCAAATGTAAAAGCACGTGAATAATACAAGATTGAATTGTAATTATTCAGACGCACGTCCTATGTCTATATGAAGGTGTTATTGAATCAAAACCTGACTGAAATCACGATTGAGATAATAATTACAGAAAGTGTGACAATGCACGCGAGCTTTAAGAAAATCTCAGAGCTTAGTCTTGAAGTTTCATAAACCCAGAAGACTTTGCTGCTGCACGTACTTAAATAGAGCAATGTGTGTAACATATCAATCAAACAAGACCGTATTCTGATACATTAGCTTTCAACGATGTCACTTAATTGGGGATTAATTAACGGGGGTATCTTTCGAAATATAAACTGTTCGATGACACTAATTAATTGCGACTGCAATTAAGAATTCACGTTGGTAATAAATGTGTTTTGAATTTATCCTCTTGATCCTAATGAAATAAACCATACAGATGAAATTCATGCACAACGTCATGTTTTTTTTTTTTTATGTATCAGATATAACACTTGAAAAATGAAATGCAACAGCAGACCTGATGAAAAATTTGACTTGAGATATGCAATCTGAATTTAGTAGCGGATGAACTGGAAAATCTGATATCTGAATTCAAGACCGGATCAAATGGAAAAATCTAATATAAAAATTTAGCTGCAGATCTGGCGACTGATACGCCGGCAAATTTGAATTTAAATAAATTAAATTAACTCACGATCCTATGAATTGATACCTTGATATTCCGCTTTCTAATTTAGGAAAACGTTGCGATCAAATTGCAGTCAGAATTTTGTGTATACCAGATTCATATTTTAATGAACAAATTTGTTGGATTTACATTAAAATTATTGTTAATTACGATGGGTTTAGAATTAGAACAGTATTTGAATTTGATTGAATATTGTATGGGGTTTAATTGTGAAGGATTACCGGCTTAATTAAGTTCTCCAGAAACACGATTCAGAATAAATTACGGAAATTACCAAATAACGCGGAAGTTTGCGAAATTCAGAAAATTATGCATTAACGTGCGTTGTGTAACGAAATTTAAAGTTGGTTTGATTAATTGCAATTCCCCGTAGGAAAATAATAGTCGATTCTTTAAAACGAAGATAATTTTAGGGACGTCAGTAATAATTGCAGAGTTCGCGATAACAAAAGTAACAAATGATAACCCGCGCCCGGTTTTTCGTTTGCATTTGTTAATAAGCAGTTTGTGAAATTTTAGAGGACGTTATTGATTTAGCCTCATAATAACGAATATAATGAAGAACGCTCATGTTACAACATTCATTTCGGGTCATAATTTTCAATCAGCCAATTTATCAGCGATAAATTTTCGCATCGCCCGTAGCAGTTCATTCAAATCATGTTTATTGAACATTCTTTTAAAGTTCGACTTTAATCAACGCTGCTTAAATTCTGTTACAATATTATCGATAATTAATGTATTAATAAAAGTTTTATAATTTATAAAAATTGTTTTAGAAAAACTAACGACATCATTGGTAAATTACGGTAGATAATAAGTGTAACTTAAAGATTTATAAGTATAGTTTTTTTTTCTGCATGTAAATAATACGGTAGTAATGGTAATTTTATCGTACAATTACTACCATATAATACAATAGCAATTATCCACAGGGATGATTAGCATCGATCTAATCTTCGGATTCAGTTCCACGACTTTAATCAACATGATGGTTCGTATTCCTGGTTGGACCTTTGATTGCAGGAGATAACTTACTGATTCCTCCAATTCAACCAATCCAAACTAATATAACTTTATTCACACTGTTAATTGTTCAGTGCTTTTGATAAACATTATTTCATTAAACTTATCTATAAATTTATTCGTGCAGGTGTTTTTAAATTATTGTATCTTTCATTTTAATAAGAAGTAAATAACAATAATAATCATGATAATGATAATTAATATTTGAAAAGCCCGACACAATTTAGTTTCTTGACAACCCCTTCCATTTCTTCGAATGGAAGATTAATTCGAGTTAATTTCCAGTTAATTTCCTCAACTAATCACCTATAATTACATACAGATAACCAATACCGCACTTCAGCAATTAGACTTGTTTTACAAATTGTGGAAATAAGCACCGGTAGATTGCATCATTAAGCATTCCATTTGACGGTATTGACGAATTTTGCGCGTCTGCAGATAACTCGGAATTGTTCGACGGTCTAACTAGACTCGTTAGCGTCAGCCTTTGCGCAACTGATTTTCTCTTCCGAAATGCACGAAACAATCACGACTGATCGTCGTGTAGCTTTGTTTCCCTTAACTCCGTCGCTGCCAAACAATCTTTCCCGAGGGACTTACACACGACACGATATACCCAAATTTGCATTTGCGTCCCAAAGGTACGGAGTCCCATTTACGACGACGCTTCTTTTCCCCGAAATTCCTCAAGTAAGGAAAAGATTCTTGATACTCACTCTTTTACTCTCTACTGATTTTCTTTTTTTCCTTCGGTTACAGACATTTTTTTAGCAAGAGACAAATTCTGAAATCCGCACGAAATTCTTCATACTTTGATAAGCTTCTGCATTTGAAAGTGAAAAAAAAAAATATGTTTCTTTGAAATACAGTATTATTTTCAATTGGCGGAATTGTACAAAGAAAAATTTGTAAGATTGCAAATTTTTGTATTAGCCAAATGCGTCTCGTATTTCTGGAAATTAAATTCCCGTACTCGAAGGGTAGGGGGGAGGAAGGGATTTCAGTTCTGTCGAAAAACTGGAGCAGACGCAAGAAAACGCTTCTGAAAATTTATGCCGGGAATTCTCGGTAATAAAGTGATTACTTTTGTCTAAGCCAAAATTTCATTCCTCCGTTCCTGAACGCAGAGGAAAAGGAACTGATATTATAATCGCTTTCCACGACAAGCGAAATTAAATTCGTGCTTTGGAATACGAGCTATTTCGACTGTTTTATTGTTATGAACGCAGCCACGGGAAAGGGAATAAAAATTACCGCGACTCTTGTAATATTTAAGACAAACAGGATCGATACGTTTTAGTTTTCAATTCCTTAAAAATTGCAAAAGTGCAAACTTTTATGTTTTCCTGTTAAATCATATAGTAAAGTTCCTTTTATTAAAAGAATCGTTGTACTTAATTCAAAATGTCTGAGGGTTCCCGTTTGTTAATTATTATTTATAATATGAATTTCAGAAACTCTTCGGGCCATGGAAGCATTATAATCGTAATAGTATAATTTAATTATAGAACGCGACAAGATGCCAAGCACACACGAGTAAAGTAACGTCTGTTCTCTTTATTTTGTCTGACATTTTTTATGCGAAGTATATTCCTGTTTAAAGCACGGAAATCGCGACCAACAAACAACTCAAGTAGACAATTTTTATTCCTCGTTGGAAGGCATGTAAACCGTGGCTAACTTTTTTTTTTTTTGCTCTAGTTAATGAATTCTTTGACAACTTTTCTACTAATATTTATAACTTTGTCGTTGTTTGAAGAAATAATGTTAACGAACGTTAAAGGCAAATTGTAAAGATTAGCAAAAGTGTCACGTCTTGAAATTGCTGGGTCGTCGACCATTTATGGGACGCAATTACAGTGGTCTTCCAGATAGTATTTGGTTTATTCGACATTGTCCGACTGAATGCGTAAGCATCCATTCTCTGTCAAAATTACCGAAGTTCCACGTGAAAGCGCACTTATGTTGAGGATACGATCGAACCTATTATGGAATCCCAGCTTTAATTACAGCGGTGTGAAAATGGAACGTAGTCGTTTGACCCGAATGTAATTAGTATTGATACAGCAAACACTATGGGGGTTAAAATGTCCGTCCGATCTTCAATTTCAATGTAAATGTCTGCGGGACGTGAGCTTTAAAATAAAGAATGACAAAAGGTGTTTTTGGATCCCTCGAGAATACGACGTTGTTAAAAGGCGATAAACCATCGACAGGTTTTTCTGACAATTTTCCAATAAGGATGGCGCAATTTTATTTTCTGTCAACAGACTCTTCTGTTCACGTGAACATCTGAAATTTTAAGCGCAGTCAATTTGAAGGTGCTCGCTGTAATTAAAGTTATCCGGTACGCTTAATATATAATTAACGAACGAATTAGGACGGTATCAAATTACCGAAATATCTTATGGAAACTCAGTAATCGCGAAAACTGCCTCCCGGCGAGTATTAATTGAACAAGTTCTTGAAAAGTAATATTTGCGAAGAAGCTGTTGTTGAACGTATAATAAGAGCTTTATTGGTTCGGTATCGTTTTCTTTTTTTTTTTTTCGTCCTGAAAATCATAATAAGTATTAAATTTCAAGATTTGACGAAAAACTTGATTTTTTTTTTATTATTTCAAAACACTATTTTCTCATCTTAAAAAACTTAAGAAAATTTATTCACTCGTTTTATGGGCAATATTTTTCACCCATCGTTAAAGTGAAATTTCCATTATAATTTTTCTTAAGCGGTGATAAAAAAAAAACGACTCGTTCTTTTGAACTGATGCTGAACCGATTTTCTCTCAGGCCAACTGAAATCGACGTCTAACCATAAATAAATATATATAAGGCACAATAAAAAAGTTGCATTAGCGCGCATATAAAACGATTCGTATCTCAGCGATCGTAAATGATTTTATCATCACGTTACGCGAAAACAAGATGCAATTTACATTTCATACGCGGCGCTTGAATTCAGCGGATATTGCGAAAGTTGAAAAGCTATTTTAACCGCGAAGATATTTATTTGGATGCAAAGGTAAAAAAGATTTAAAAAAAAGGCATCTCGTCTTTTTTTTCTCTCGCGACGAATTCTCTCTTTGGAGATTAGAATGTAGTAACCATTTTTTTCCTCTCGAAGACATGTACCTTTTCAAAAGTTGACTTTTAATGAATATTGATGAGCCGCGTTTTCAAAACGTCGACAAAAGAAATTTTCAAAAATATTTTTTATTAAAAGTATATATATGGAGATAATAATCTGGTAATGATTTTCCAGAAATTATCTTCATTGAAGATTCTTTATTTAGATCATACAAAATTCGTTGAAAAATCAACGTTTAAAACTTCAGATGCATTCAGAGAGTCAAAAGAGAATGTAGGCGACGAGATGAGAACGGGAAATAGCAAAAAAAGACGAACGGAAGAAAGGAAGGAAGTGTACCTCTAGCGTCTACCGGAGTCAGTTTCTTCAAACCCTCGCTCTTTTGATCCTGCCTCAACTTCTCTTTCCCTTCTCCCTCACCCGCCCCTTCAACCGTCCCACTCCAGTACACACTTGTACTCAAACCCTGCTCTGTCGCGTCTTCCTTTGCGAATGCACATTCGATTGTACTTGCGCGCACACACACACACACTAATGCAAATTATGATGTTACGTCACTTTGAAAATAATATTGTTGAAATAATATTTATATTTTGTTTCTAATTTCTTTTTTTGATGTAATGTGATACGAAAGTATGTAGAATACTTATAAATTGATTGGGGCTTTGCAATGTTCTCATGAATATATTAAATATTCAATGCTTAATTGAAAGTACGCTCTACATAATTTTGTTAAGAAACCTTTCACAATTTCATAAGACCGCTACTTTTATGGAATTTCGATTTTCAGAAGTATGTATTTCAGATAGTTTTGTTTGAAATCTTGTAGGAAGTGTATTATTAAGGAAAGTTTCAGAGGAATTTCAGTTTGGTTAGTTTCATAGAATATGCTATCATATAAAATTACAATCAATCTTTAAATATATATTTTTACTTCAGTATTTGTATTGTATAATGGAACTTTATATTAAATTAATTTATAAAAAATTGTTTAACAAGATCTTTTGTTAAAATTGTTAACGGAGAATTAACTAAATTTCTAACGTAAATTAAAACGACATTAACATTTTTTTTTTTTTTTTTAAAGCAATAAGTTCTTGTTGTCAAAACCTTTGATAGGGCAATTAACTTGAAAAGTTAATCGTCGTCCTTTGAAAAAATTATATGCGAAATAAAATCGTAAAGTAGCGTTATTAATAGGTTGCTTTGAAGAAAAATTGATGTGCTCGTTTTGGAACTGAACAACGTCAACGGCGCATTTTGCGCGAACGTTATTCAAAGCATGATGCAGGTAGTCATAATGAATGTATAGTGTTACATGTTACACTTAACCCGAAAAGCGTCACATTAACCTCTCACAATTTAAATGAAACAACGCGTTTTAATTAGCTCATATTTTTAATCAACCTTTAAAATTCGTTATTTATAACTTAAATTTACTATAAACTCATTTAAATCATTTTCACTCAAACGTACATAAACGATTATTTTTTAACGACTCAATTAAAAATTTCTTTAGTCAAAAGTTCGACAAAGATTTTTGAAACATCGTGAGTTCTTTTTTAACAATTTTCACAGAAGTTTCAACTGAAACATAAAAGGATGTTTATGAAAATGTTTGAAGATCGAATAGATATAGTTATAGTTTGTATTAACCATTTCAATAAACTAGGCGCGTCCAATCTGACTTTGTCTTCTATTGTTGCTCGACACCACGGCGTCTATAACTGGGAATGATATCAAGCGTGTTATGCCGCGATTCCAATCGATGAAAACCCGGCGCGGACAATGTCGAAGAGAAGGGAAAAAAAAAGCAAACAACGATTACTATCGGTATCACTTTTCACGTCATTGAACGCATATGCTTTTCGCATATCTAAAACACTGTTTCGCGTTTTGAAAATCACGCACTGTTTTAACAAACGTTCAAAAAAGCTACTGTCACTGTAAAAGGAATTTTTAAATGCACACTTTACTCTCTTTATCTCCATTATAAAAATTTCAATTGTTACGAAACAGATACTTTTCTGATCCCAAAAATCTTTTCATGATCCCAAAAGTGGCCGATCGTTCGCATTCATGTTATTCAGATTTTCTTGTTCCCTTCAAAATTTACATCATAATAATATTTTTATAAACATTATTCATGACGTAAAGTTCCAAAACGAAATTCCCATTTAATCTAGGATGCATTTCAAAAATAAAAAGCTGTTGGAAATATAAAAATGAACGCTTATCATCCGACGCTTTTGGCTGTGTAAAGTCAATGCAATTTTGGGTCGAATTTCATCAGGAAATCATTCCCCGGCTGAGGCGCGTCGAGTGGCTGAAGAATTTCGCCGGAGAATTCTCAACGAAAATTGCTGCCAGAGTAAACGACGTACGCGCATTACGTATTGCGTTGCGCGCCTGCCACTCGGATTTTCGGAGATAAATGTTGCAATTCTAACAACCCCTAAACCACTTACAAACCACAATAACCTCGCGTCACTTCACGTCTTATCCACGGTTTCCAACATATCAAATAAACACTTCAGTCATTTCTCATCCTCTACTGATATCATTAATATCGACCGACATTGCTCGGTATTAAGGTAGTACTACTTAAGAGAACTTAAAAATCTCAGAATTCTTTGAAATTTTTGGAAAATGAAAATATTAGTAATTAACTGCGATTTGACAAAGTTTCAGAAGGATTGTCTGTCTAGAAGAGAAGATATTTGATTTCAAAAATAGAGAAATTAACATTAGCTCTTATAGAGTAAGGTCTTCTGAGCATAGTTATTTCCATTAAAAACTAATATGTTGTACTTTAAATAGTACATTATAACATACTTTTTAATTAGCTGTAGTATTGAGCTAATGTATTCGAAGTCGTAATTAAAAACTTGGAAATTAAAAACAGAAATCAGATATCAGAATGGGATATTTATGAATATTTGAATCGTGAGTGAGAGAGAGAATTTACAATGTCAGCAATAAATCGCAGTTACTGCTCGACAGAGTCAGCAACGTATTCAATGGGTCGGACCAATCAGTGATACACGTGTTAGGATTTCGCTGCAGCAACCCCCGATGGCGTCGCGCTTTCAGTCACTCTCGCCTGTGCCATATTCCTCCCATTCTCTGTTCCCCTTCCCTCCCCTGTCCCCCTTCGTCTTTCTTACGGCCGATTTTCCACGAGAGATTTATCGACGTTTTCAACCGCACTTCGGTTCTTTCAATTATATGCCTCTTGAGTTCCTATCCCCATTGCATCGCGAATCCCAGGGCTCGATAATGCGACTTAGACGCCGGCATAAAGTTCCCTTTCGACGACTACTCGTAAAATCCTGAGTTTCACTTATCTCCTTCCCGGCATAATCTTTCTCATTCTATTTGTTATAGGGCTTACTTTTGTCTCATTAAGGTCGACTTTGATTTTTCTTAGAAGTTCCTGAATGAACTCCGAGGAATCCAATGGTTTTGAATGGGTAAATTTGTTTTCATTAGGTTTTTGACAAAAACTTTATTTAAATGTGGAGAGATTTATTTTTTGTTTGAGTCTGTTCTGTATTCTGTTTTGTTCGAAGATAAAACTGTTAACAATAAAGCTTAATGGAAATTAATAGGATCTAATGTAAACGTATCGGATTATATCTGCCTTCATTAAGAAACTCAATCACATCAAACCCATTTAGTCAAAATCTCAAACATAGTTTTGATCAGTTCAATATCCGAACTTAATTGGAATTTAATTGGATTGAACTCGATTTCACCTGACCATGTTTGCAGTTGGTCCGTTTGATAATAAATCATATTTTGAATATAATTTGGTTACTTTGTCTCATTCTTCTTGATCCCCAATGGAATTGTATCTGAATAAAAATAAAAATTGTTAACTCATTTCAAGTTATAATTTACAGGTTTTCTATTCGAGCAACACGTGAAATTTATTGTTTCGTGGGTTTGCTTTCGTTGTAAAAAAAAAAAGGTAACTCGATCAACTCGTAATGAAAAAGTGTACACTGTTTACTTGAGTTCGTAGACTTATTCAAATTATTTTCCATGAACTCGCTGAATACGAGCAGATCGTACTTTCGACGGAGTTTCGATGAATATCAAACATTACTTCTGTCTCGCTCAATAGACTGCATTGAAATGCTGAGATGCTTAATTGCAAAGCTTATCAAATGGTTAACCTATTTCTCAATTACTTGTTGTTTCAAGTTCCCTCGAGTCTTAAAATAAGTGGCGCATAAATAAATATTTCAATTGTTATTATTATCATTATCATTTGAAGTACCACGAATAAATGTGTACAGGAAGTTTTATCAAACGTTGGCTTTCAAAGGAAATTTTAACGATTTGTATACATAATCGTCAATTATAATGATACCTCAATTTTGCAACTTTGCAAATAATATGTTTGTAAGTGAAGGACAAAGGGATCTCTTTATGATTTCGTGTTGCAGTAAACAGGAGCATAATTATTTCACGTGAGTGGCTTTGATGTGAATTTGGATAAAGCTCGAAGAATCGTTTAGTAATAGAAGCGCCAGTAGTAGGGGTCAGCGTTAAGTCAGACAAGCCAGTCGAGATTATGCATATAATTTTAATACGTATACGTTTAATCAGCTTTCAGACTCCGTTTGAGTATAAAGCGTTTTGTTATGTGCTGATACACGTCACTATCCTTTATTCACGATTCACATAGGATTTTGCAAATCTCTTGTCCCTTGCTTCGTGAATGTTTTTCTATCCTAGATGTTATTCCAAGCACGTAACTTTTTAATCTCGCCCTGGCATATACATTTTTTTCATTTAAACATCGTGGGCTTAAGTATACAACATTTTTTTCCACTGCCTTTTATATTTCTTATATTTATGCAAAACCTACAACAGTCCTTTCAAAATAAAAACATGCACGAATCAAGTGATAACGCTTTTTTTTCCAATTTCAAAAGGAACAGAAGTTTGAGTATCTTATTTTATTTTTATTTATTATTTTTTTTTTTTTAATAAAAATAAAAACTTTTGCGTGAAAAGGGTCAACAGAAAAACTGATCTCGTTTTAAATTTAATTTTATTATTTAACTCGGAACGGAATAATTAACGTCATTTTTTTTCTTTCGTATTCTTTTTTTTTTTTTTTTTTTTTTTTTTAA
>JABFQA010000361.1:0-21155 GCA_022817065.1 Probaryconus sp. ZL-2020
ATTTTCATTAATATTTTTTTTTCATTGTCAACTATTTACAGTTAAAAATGATTTTCTTTGTTTCGTTAATGATTCTAAAGATGAAATATAATTTATTTAATAACGTTTCTACTTTTGATTAATTTCTAAATATAAGATTAATTAATGTAAAATTTCTCAGAACGCATCATACAAATCACTATTTACGAAACTCGTTTCAATCATCTTCGCATCTTCGAAATTTCTTGATCCGTTTCAAGAATGTCTATATACATCAGAAATTACGAAACGATTTCTTAGACATTCATCGAATATTTCACTTTGCATTAAAATTCTATATTAAATTCGCATTTCCAAGTACAGCGGGAGAACTAGGCAAATCTAAAATGATTGACTTGTGAAAAATATGGTCCATGTAACAGAAGTCCAAAATAGCAATCGTTCTCACGGTATTAAATAGCCACAGACGTATATTTACTTAAGAATCAGTGCTCAGATTAGGGAACATAAACTGACATACATATAAAATCATTTTCTCAAATACAAAAACAATTCTTTGTTCATCTAAAAAAATCATAGAATGCTTGATACTTCAAACTTGAAAAAAAATGTATTTTTTCCATATCTGATAAACCAAAGAGGAATGGAATTTGAAATTCATTAGAAATTGGAACAGTTTTAAATAATTTGACTTTTATGATCAAAGAACCAAAGCCAATGGTTTTTGGTCCAAGATTTAAATTAATTTCCATGAATCCAAAATACTTAATAGTCAATTTAACGTATATATATCAGTAAAATGATTTGTCTTGAAGGGTTTTAAATGGAAATCATAAATTTTCTCGTGTGCATTTTTTTTAATGTATGTACTACAAGTTCTAGAATTTGATCAACGTGATTTCATTGGGCAATAAAAAAATAAATCTACGTTATAAATAAATTCTTATTTCCATCTAGATTGGTGTTACAACGCATTCGTAGTGATTGACACGACAGTTGACGTTACGACGTATAAATATATGTAATGTACTGACTACAAAGTAAAATGACCGGAATGTCAACGTACCACTGTTGCTTATGAGTTGCCTCGCGACGACGGCATTTTAGTCATCACAACATCCAAAGTAAAGGGTGTAGTGTACGTTTGACGTAGCGTCTCCGTTGTAGACAAGCATATCGTCACGCCATCGTTTCTTCCGTTTCCTTTCGTTACGCGATGAATTTATTTTCAATCCTACATTTGTTATCCAAGATCTTTATTCATTTTCTCAATTCAACATTTTCACCAATTTCCATTTCAAACTGAAAAATAATCCTTCGACAATTAAAAAATATCTATTGATCATTCAAAAATTGATTAAAATATCGTCTTTTGATATTGTATCATATCCCCATAGATTGAATCCTTTCATAATGATTTACGAATATGCTCAGAAAGACACAGTGGTAAACAAGTGAAATATTTTTAGAATCCTCCTTTTTCTTTTATGAAAACTGGTGAACGTTTTTCTCACGATAAATAACGTCAGTAGAGAAGGAGTTACCTTAGACTTAGATAATGAATTTTTTTTTTTTTTTAATCTAGAAATGGTTCTGAAAAAACTGAAAGTGTATTTCTAAATATATTTGAGAGGGAGATATACGTATATTAAAAGAAAGAAACAAAGAAACAAAGAATGAAAAAAAAAAAGGAAAGAACAAAAAAGAATGAGAGTAGAAAGACAAAAAAAGAAAAAAAAAAAAGAATTAGGCGTGCGAACCGGATTTGAGGTGGTTTCGTAGGCAGCTGCTTATGAAAGTTTCGTCGATGTCTTTGCTCATTTCGTCAACCCTTACGATACAGTGTGATGTGCACAGAAGCATGTCCCGTGATAAATGACGTGATCCAATATTGAAACCTGACGTTAACGAAGCTTCAGATTACTTAACATCAAAGGATTGTTGTGGGAGTTTTCTTTAATCTTTTCAAAGTGTAATCGTGCAAAAATATTACTCGAGTCAAAAAAGATGAGTCTTATGTTCGCCAATGTTTTATCAAGGATAATAATTTATAAAGAATTTTGAGTGCAGATAATTTCTGAAGATCCTTTGACGAAGATCATTGCTTAAGAATCTTTTAGTAAAAAGTCAACTTCATTAAAAGTCGACTTATGAAACTTGTAAAATAACAAAAGATCTGAGAAACTTGTGCTTAAAATAAATTCTGGAAGAGAACCACTAATGATCGCGATTTCGTGCGTAATTATTTATTCAAAAGAAATGGTCCCACTCTGTCGAGAGCAGCGTCATCGCTAATGGAACTGCAGACTCCTCCTTTTTTCGACTGTTTTCGAGGACCAAAACACCGGGCACAAAAGTCGGACAGCTGCGACGTGATTGATGAAGAGGCGGACGCCGTTGCAGCGACGCACTGATTTCGAAAAAATTTACTTTGTCCTGTAATATCGCGGCACCGAGGTCAAACTCACGAACGAGCTGCGCTTACCTTCTTCAGAAATTTAGCCTTCTCCTCAAAACTAAAGGAAATTAGCTGCCGAAAAGCGACACGAATCATTTATTCAGCCGAAAAGATCGATTGGAAACATTTCTTTTTACTAACGACCACCTTTTTTTTTTTTTTCCCTCCTTTTTGCATCGGCGCGGTGTTTGAGCTTTTTAATTAAAATTTACAGCCTCTCGAGTCAAATTAAGAAGCGGACTAATTGTTTGTGGCGTTAATAAAATGTTTGGCTACCGGATTTTATCCACGATGATTTATATTCATAATTTCTTTTTCAAATATAATTATAAATTTTGCATCTTTTAGATTACACAAAGTATGTGACTCAAAAAAAAAAAAAAGGGAAGAAAAATATTATCCTGGATTAACGTAATGTCTACCGAAGCAAGGAATTCTGTGGTTAAACAAACACTCGAGAGGAATTTTATGAATGATTTCAATGTGAAATATTTTTATAACTCGTGTGAATATAAAATATCTTATACAAATGTTGTTATCCTTATGATTTTATATTTTCCCGAAGGATTAACGTACTTTTGTAATTTTAATAATTTTTGTATCCCGAAAAATATCGTGAGATTATATTACTCTGATAGTATTTTACCCTAATGCGAACTCACAAGTCAAAAGTTTTAGGTTTCGTCTCAACCTTTCATCGTCCTTGACAATATTCTTTTTAGACTGTTAAAGTCCATGATTCTTTTTTGGCATCGTGACATACTGCAGTGCTTCGCAAGCTAGACTGTGTCTTTTCCAGCAAAATTCAGGATGAGTTAAGCTTTGTTACGTTATACAAGAGACCATATTATATTGCCTTTGTCGCAGTGGCGCCAGAAAGCCGGTCGACTGTTTAAAATAGTAAAAAAAAAGTATTTTATCCAGATATACACATTTTAAATTTAATATCTTTTTCGAAGGAAATGTTGTTATATAAAGAAGAAACAAATTTCTATGTGCCTGGTAAAATTTATGTATTGCTTATTGAATTAATCTTTCAACTTTTTCAAATTTCCCTGAAATATTTTTAAGGTTTTCAATAGGTAATGGAAGAACAAAAACACGATTAGTAATTTTTAATTGTATTAAAAAAAAATAATTGATCTCTTTGACTAATGCGAAGACAATTTTCATGATGGCGAAAAGATGGCTTCTGGAGGCGGAGCCATTCACCTACCCATCCGAACAGGTAACGAATCAAAAAGTCTTCCTTTCAAAAAGTTTCTCTGTTCTCCAAGTATACCTTTCCACGAATCACACTGGAGGATTTCAGTAGAATGAACGTTACCCTCTCTTTCATTTTTCAGAAAGACAGTTGGTTCAATCATCATTTAGGATTCATCAATATTCGAAATTCTGTATTATATATTCTTATTTTAATTTATAAAACCAAAATATTTTGTCAATTTTTCTTTTGCCATCTTAAAGAAACTTAAATGATTGCATGATATCAATCAGTCAACCCCAAACCAAACCCCAAAAGTTTGTTTTCTAATCCCATATAAATAGACAACATTTGGAAAAGGCTCTTCTTCACCGTTGCACGCGTGAAAATTAATTGTAATTTGTGAACTCAAGATTGCGGTACGAGCTGCCAGGGGATCATGATTAATTGATTTGTATCCGAGAATAGCTGAGGCTGTCGAATCCTGAGCCCGGCGATGAAATGGGAAATAATGTTGCGCGCATTAATAACAACGGTGAACTTCTTGGCGGTGAAAAAAAAAAAAAAAAAAGTATCGAAGATTAAAGCGGGCTTGCGTTACATGACATTATGAGAGCAAAGTTTCAGATTACGAGTCAACACCAGACACACCGACGCGCGAACAGTCAGCCAGCTGGCTAGTCGTAGTAATTCTTCAATGACATCTAGAGCACGCTTCTTGACAGAACATTTCATGTTCAGTCGAATTATGATTTATATTGAAGTTATTTTATATTTTATCACCGAATTAATAACGATTCTGGATGTATATTGGCGGGCAATCTTTAGAGATCGCCAGTATCAATAAAATTTTTACAATCAAATCTACCTAAAATAATTCTTCACAGATCGTACCTAAAAATTATTAGCAAATGATAATTGTGAGCAATGTTTAATGAATATTTACGCAATAATTTTATCGTGACGATGTCTTTTAAAGATGCTTTTTAATGTAATTATTTTCTGTAAGATAAAAGACCTTTGAAAAATAACATGCAATAATTTTAAAGGAAAAAAAAAAAGAGCAACCGCGTTGTGCATGATAAAAAGAGGCCCTCATGGTGAGGTACTACAGCAGACGGTTCTTATGTGTGCTCGTCCTGGTATTATTTCTCAGTGGAGGTCCCACACTTGTACAATCCAACAATTTATATATATATATATATATATTGCACAATCTAATACACAATTAAAAAAAGTTTTGTTTAATCGCGATTAATTAAAACTATTTCCAATTGAAACTGTACAACTGATTTTTGAATGGTAATTACGTAATTTTTTAATAAATTTTTTTTTTTTATTTTTTACGAGTTGAAGGATTGAATAAATAGCATGCTTCTTTTCAAAGTGGCAGTTCTTGAAATTGAGAGAGTTTATTGTGATATATTACGAGTATATTGAACGTAATATCACCTTGGGTAAAAAAGATTCTGGCGGCTCTTATAAAGCAATCATTCGAGGAAGTAAAGGCACACATGTGTTTCGTCCTACCTCGAAATTTTACATTGTTTTCTCTGCGGGCGGTTCCGGACCTCTCCTAAATTTCCTTCTATTAGAGTTTTGTTAAAGGTTTTCAGAATTACTGGAAAACAACTTTTTCTTCCTTTATGTAACATTTTTCTACTTTTATTAAATTCGTTCTGAACATGTATGGTTTTGTTCATTGTTAAGGAATATTTATTTTATTCCGTACCATTCAACAGACCTATCTAAAAAAGAAAAAAAAAAAAAAGTATGGTAAAATAAAAAATAAATGTTAGTCATTCTTGAAAAAATCCTCTTTTATTAATGATTTAAAAATGTTTAAAATACATAAAATCATTATTATTGAAGAGAGTCATTTATCTAAGGCCAGACGTAATATTTTCAGCAGAAGAGACACGGACACGTATTCTTCAGCAGATATACAAATGGAATCCTGAATAATACGACTTGAAATGTTTATAAATATTATTGCAGTGTAAAAGTCAACGTGTCTTTCCCGGGGCGATTTACGGAGCCCGTAGGCTGAAAGCTTATCGTTTTCATCGTATAAATCTTCGTTTCGCCCCACCGCAGCTCGCGCGTTCTCGCTTCGAATTTATCACACTCGTAACCTAAAGTGCGATAAATTTTCTAACTGGTCCTTGAATTTTACACGCGCCAAATATTGGCAACTTCGCGATGACCTAACATACCCTTCTGCGAAACAACCCACAAAAAGAAACAAAAAGCGAATACTTCTCTCGGCATTTCATCTTTTTACAAATTATTTCGCTTCTAATAATTAAAGACAGTCCCTTTTTATATTCAAGGATAAAAAGCCAATAAAAGGATGGTTCCACGTTACTCTGAATTTCAATTACAGATACGTAATCAGATATGTATTGAAGTGATAACATTTTGTCTGCGAATGTACTTGTGCAGATTATTTGTGTCGCGACGTAATCGTACTCGGTTGTAAAATGAACCCAATAAAACATTATTCATTCCCATGCACCTTGAAGAGACATCGTCTGGTGAACACATGTCTCCCACGCGTATTATCCATTAAGAAACGACGCCCTTCGTCACATGAATGTCGCTTTTGCCAATTTTTGTTTCCTCCGTCATACCCCTTTTTTTCTTTTTCTTTTTCTTTCTTTTTTCTTTTTGTATAAGTAACACATACGTAACGATTTTCTCGTGAATTCAAACTTCGCAAATCATTCCTCCTCGAGTATCAATTATCACCATTTATAATTGGACGTCTGACTTTAAAAATCAAGGAGTTATGTTAAAAAATTTTTTACGTTTCCATTATTAGCATTAACAACGTGAAAAAGATCTTGGCCTCAATATTATGAAATCATTAATGAAATAACGTATACAACGACGTTTTTATTTTCTTCCCGTATACAAGTCAATTGAACGGTAGTAACATGAAAGAATTTCAAAAGTATAATATACAAGATGTGACAGCGGAAGTGTAGAACGAGCTGAGTCGAGAAAACGCGATGTTTGTTTGATTTTAAGCGAGAGCCCGATGCAACGCTGATTTTGTTTCGGGATTCGATGCCATTCTCGACATGCCAAGTGACGAGACCACCCTCGTAGTTGCGCACGACTGTGATTCAACGCGAGAACCACGGAAATGCAGTCACGAGGATCAGTGATCTGCGACATCAACTTGGAAACCATTCATTAACCGTTGCGCGTAATTAGACCAATTAAATTCTTTTTCTTTTTGTTTTTCATTCATCTGAGATTAATTATTTGATTGTATTTTTTTTTTCTTCTTGTTTTAACAACGATCACTGTTGTAATTTTAACAATATAAAAATGAGAATAACAGATTGTCATTCTAGCAGGCTATGATTAACAAAGACAATGATAAAATTCAATATTTTATTTAGAAGGAAAATAATTTGTTTAGATGAAACTGAATACATATAAGATTTCAGTAGACAGGCGTCTATAAAAAGGTGTTCCCTTCCAAGATTCTTTTGTTACGCCTTCCCGTCAATGTACGCGTGGATGCTCGTTTTTATAGCGGCATCACAAGTGGGGATATTGTCTCCGCCTCCGTTTAAACAAAGATGGTCAAAACTTGACGTATAAATGTCACAAAAAATTGTTTAAAGCATGAAAACTTTGTCGAATGATCTGACGTACAATATGAACAAAACTATTAGGTACTTTGTATTAATTTGAATATAGTCGATTATAATTAAGTAAAAAATATGTTTTCGATACCAATTTATTTTACCATAAAAGTCATTATGTTCGAACAAATTTGACGCACATGTCATTGGAAGATTTTTTCTTTAATTTTTTCAATCATTCTCTCTACCGAAGTCATCAAATGCTTGACATTCCTCACAAGCCGCACAACATCAAAAGTTCCGATGTTGAAGAGGTTTTTTCTTTCTTTCTTTCTTTCTTTTTCTTTTTCTTTTTTCTTTTGGTTAATTTTATATTCGTTACATTGAACTAATTTTTCAGACAGAGAAAAATAAGTTATAATTTATAATTAAACAAAATCTTTTCAGAGTTGAATGTTTGTAAAATTTTCCCCGGTAACCATTTTATGAATACTTCACACTTCAAACAGAGAAAACGTGTTGAAGACATAAAAGCTATTGTGATCGTAAATGCACGTCTTAAACATTATTTTCTGGTAGAGGCCCTTGAGGGTTTTCGGTGAGCGTGCCACCAGGCGTAACACAATGACACCAGTTGCACTGTCAAGGCACGTTGTGTCAATCGAAATAATACGGATTCAAGGGATTTTAAACAGCAACTAGCAAAATTACTTTACGAACACCTCGCACAAAGCACAAATTTTGGTATTTCCCAAACCCCTGGTCATTCATAAATTCGTTATTCACTTATAAACGTACGAAAATATTTCCGAAGGTACAAGCGAAAAAGAATGAATCCAAAATCTATTGTCATTTAACATTGCATTACTCCCTTCCGAGAAAATTTCTTATGTCTACATTATTTTAGGATTGAATTAAAGTCATTTATGAAATTTAACAATGTTTTCCATTCATCTTCTATATTAATGATTATCATAAAAAATATTGAAAAATGATCTTTACAATAACTTCGTTGGAAATCATTCTGCTTGATTTATTTTTAAGAATGATTTGTTAAAGATAATTTGTAAGAATTAAAGATAATCTTTAAGATAAAGATTGGAGACATTCAATTTAATTAGTTGTCACTTGAAACTATTTAATTGAACATTTTTGGATTTCCCCGAAATGTTGTATTTCAAAATTGAAATTATAAAATGTTTGGCCTGCGAAAAATAATTGAACTTGTACAATGTAACAATAAACTGAATAATAAGCTTTACTGTCACCAGCAAAAGCGTGTGATCCGACAATACGTCTTACCTAAAGAGCTTATTATGCTCACACCTTCAGTGAAAACATTTTTTTTTTTTTTTTTTCAAACAATCATTTCCTCATAAATTTTCGTAACCTTTTTTTATACAAGTTTATTACTTTGAACACCAGTACAAATTTATTAGTGATATTCGTAACATATGTTTCGTATTTTTCTTTTTAAAATAAAGAAAACTTTTAAACTTCTAACTGGAATTCAAATGCTGTCAAAACTGATAAATGAAATTATTTAAATAAAGTGATTTTTACGTTGTGTAAACGTTATTAATTTACAATTATCTGACATTTTCAGAACTATATGTTAAAAACTGAATGAAAATAAATTGAATCAAAGCTAATACGTGTTCGAGAGACGTTAATGTTGTACCTTGACGCGTTTTAATGCGTTAGAAAAATTAATACATCGAGTTTGAACGTCCCTTGAAAATGCCAATGCATTTGTTAGGCTGTAAACTTTTTGAACAATATATTTTCGTGTCTTTTAAAGTGTGAAATTTTTACAATCCATCTGAAGAGAACATACAAAATGTAAATTGGTCTTTTCAGTAAAATTCTGTTTTTCTTTGAACGAAAGAAAGACAGGACAATAGAGATAAATTGTTAGTACTGGTACCCAAAGAAGCACCAAACTACTTTACCACATTTCAAGAGTTCGTACCAGCAACTTTGTCTGCTGCAAATCGTTAAAACAAAACATTTTCTAAAACAATTTAATATCCAAATTTTAAATCCGAAATTTCCTTTTATATTTAATTATAGCAATCGCAATAAGAATACATATATTTTCTTAAAATAAATAACCCTTTCTTTAAAGAGTGAAATAAATATGGTTGCTTTTCACATAGAAAGCTCAAAAAAATATTTTTAAAAACATTATGGACCTCACGACCTTTATCATAAAAAGAGTTATATGCTTAAGAATATTGACTCTAGCAGCCACTTGAACAAATAGCAAAGTTTGTACAAATATTGTGCCAAACAAAGGGTTTACGATGCTGTCACATTCGAAAGAGTGTCGATACTCAAAGTCTTAAATAAATTGGTAGCCAAAAAGCTGACTGGCCATTAATTTACTGTCTGCCAAATAATATTTTAACTAACTTTCTAATCCATCATTTCCAAACATCACATCTCGTTTCATGATTATTAAAATGCAATTCTTAATTAAAACAATTAAAAATTCAATTTTGTTTTTTCATTTTCGTATCCACAAATTACAATAAATCCAGTTCTTACAAATCTTTATCATTTCTATGGAACATATTAAATTATCATTCGAAATCTGCACCTATCACATTTGTCGGTATCTCTGACAATTACCTGAAAGTTGACAGCTTACTTTTGTCAGACAATTGCGCTTTAATTAAAATTCACAGCAACACCTGGGATGTTCGAGGTCCTGCCATATTCTTGTACGTGTCATTGCTACCAATATTTGTGCGCCACCGACCACCGCTCTTGCTGGCGAACACATGTGCGGACGTCCGCGTCCTGCAAACGCAACGACACTTGTTCCTTTATGAGATTCTAGGCACGTTTGTTATATGCAGCGTATGGCGTCCAGATTGTTGAAAAATTTTCTTTCCTTGCTAGTACTTTGATTGTTTAGCGGTGAACAGCTAAACACCGATTTTTACTTTACTGGTACCAGCAAATACTGTGTGACATCGATAATGACTCTTTTACGAGCTAAATTCTTTGGATAGGCATATGTTCAGTAGAGAAAAGTCATAATAAAATTTCAGTAAAGTATTGGAATTTTCGTTTGATTAATTTTCATGTGACTAAAAATGACAAAAATTACTATTCTGTTTTTATATTGATAAAAGTGGATAATTGGTAATATAATTATTCATCGTAAATTATTCGTGAAACATTAGTGAATTGTTCTTTTGCTGGTAAACACTTGATCCTACAAATTAAGTTTTTACATTATTTTGAAAAACACCTTTTTAACAATAACAGGTGATTTTGAAATGAATGAAAACAAGTTTTTCTGTACAATAGGCGATTTCGTTTGGCTGGATTGGTGATACAATGGATCTACTTGACGTCCAATGACTGTGGCTCGTGCGCCATTGTGAAAGCACTTGTCGCCATTAAGAATTGTAAAGGTGAAAAAGGTATTCCGTCAGGTTAGCATTATAATAAGGCTCAGTCAATGGGAGGCTTCTTGATCTCTCAACGACAAAGTGGGAAACCAAAAATCTCAACAAGTTTTTGAAATGGAAATTACCTGTCTAAATAAAGTATAATCATCATTGGAACGAAATAAATACTTATTATGTATTTATAATATTCGTTTGATTATTAACATAACAATATTTGTTTAATTAAAAATGCATTATCGTTCATAACTAACTATTCTGTTATAAAATTTCATATAAAGTGTGAAATTTCTAAAGAGCCTTTTGAAATTCATCAGTACCGAGAGCAATTGTTTGATACTGGTGATTTGGGAGATTTCAATGCAAGAAAAACAGTGCAACCAGCAAAACCATTGTTCTTTATACACAGTTCAACACCCAGGCACAAGAAGATTTTTAACTTTCTCCCTTACGTGTCCTCAACCACGGAGAAACATGTGTCCATGCATTTTCTAGAACAACACATGTTCCTTGAAGAACGTTCGAGTAGACAGAGAAACCATAAAACTTTATTCCATTGAAGTATACTGACCGTTAGATTAAGGTGTTCTTTGATTCAAAAAATATCTTACAGAAACATTATCGACAACATTTTAAAACCAATTCGTAAATTTAAGATTTCATATTATTAAGAATATTTAAGAATTGGTGAGAAAATTTTTCCTCTTGTAGGATAATTGGAAATAAGAAATGTGATACGTGAAGCCTATTGTTCATGATTTCTTATAGGTATTGGTTCAAGAGCTAGTTTTGAATCATCAAGTTATTGACAGCACGTATCGAATTTAGTCTAGGCCATTCATAAGTTTCCTTGAATTGACTTTTTGACGTTTTCCATGCATTCTCACTGTCAAAGACACTTCTTTTAATTGTAGGTTGCGTTGTGTTACCTTTTGCAAATTCTCACCGTATGTTCAACACATGGCTCTTCGGTCTCAAGGTTCGGGGGTTTTCTCAACGTTTATATGTGACGTTGCAACGCATCGTAAAGTCTATGATTGTAAATAATGGTACCAAAAAATTTTCTTAAAAAAAAAATCTAACTTCAGAAACACCGACTAAACAACCGTTTTACAAGAAAATGCTTTCTACACAGAATTAATTAGTTATAAAAAAAATTTCACTCGATATTTAAAGAATTCTGAGTCTTAAAAAAAGTGTAGAATATAATCTGATTTATAAATTGTATAGTTCCTACTCCCAATAGAAAGCTAAATGTCCATCTATTATACATATAATATATGTATAATGTATGCTGTGTTCTATTAGGGCACGGTGTATTGTTTTAAAAATTCCTCATATTTAAATCACGATGTATCATCGTGGTCAATGCACAAGCCTCAGTTATGTCAAATCTGCGTAAAACCACCACCTTATGTAATACATCATCACTGCTGTTTATTTACAAACACTTATTCCTGCTGCAAGTGTTCACATGGATTCCATATGTGGATCACAATTTAGGCGCAGGCCAATAAATGTTCAGGTGCGCTGTACAGCCATATGAATCTTGAAATTTAGAAAAGAAAATTAGACAAAATATGTTCGGCATTACGATTTTCTAAAAATTGTATTTGATACATTCACAATTTTTAAAATGCTTTTTTAAAAATGTGACCAATTTTGACGGATTGTATACTGTGAACGAGATACAAACTGCAGTTTGTAAAATAAGAAAGACGAAGTAAAACTGTGAAACTATACATATTTATAATTATGAAATTTTATAAATCTTTACATCATGAAATGTATAATCACATTTTGAACATTTACTTTATAGAAAATTTTTGAAAATAATAATTTTGAAAGAACAATCTATCTCTGTGCCTTTTAAATCAGTAAGATTACTGCAAAACAATTATAATTTCTTGTAAATTTCTTGCTTTGAGATTTTGAATCATTTTAAAGGATGATTTTCAAGGATGAAGGCAAAGGAATGAAAAAAAAAAAATATTTCAAATAATAACTGCAAAGAAAAAGAGGCTTAAGAAGCTTAATTTTGTTTCGATAGAAATCTTTGAATGATTTACTTCAGTCAAACAATGATAAACGTATTTATTCAGTACTTCATTTCATTAAATCTTTTGAAAAGTCAAAAATTTGTTAATATACCTTCGGAATGAATTTATATTTATAATAATAAATTGGCAATAATATACAATAAATATACAATACGCATATATTTTAACAATTACATCACTTTTTTAGATAATAAATAATTATTCGTGAACAAAAAGTAATCTCTTTTAATTAATCTCGAATATTTATACTCTACCAATATCTTTTTAACAGATTTATAACATTTTCAATTCAATTTTATTACGAATTTGGTTTATTTGTATTAATTTCTGCAATATTATTTATGATGAGTAATGAAAGAATTGATACATTTCAAAGTGCAGGAAAAAGTAATATAACAGTAATATGACATTCTTGAAATAGTTTTTCTTTTATTGTATTATTAAATAGAATTAAAAATTCAACATTGCCAATATAAATGTTGTCAAATTTCATAAAAATATCTAATTCTATAAAATTAAATTTAAAAAAAAAACAATTTACAGATTAATTTGCAAAAAGAAATGTTTTTTTATATTTTTGAATTATCTCGTTAATTAGTTAAGAGATGACTTTAATCCTTGTGAATGTTAAGAAGAAAGTAATTAATAATATGAAATTCATTATTTATAACTAAAATGTCTTATTCTTAAAATAACAAATAATTTATTTGTCGCACGTTTCTGGTTTTCCCCAACATACTCCATAGTTCCAGAAATTACCTAGCACAGGACCTATTGAAAAGGTGTTAAAGAACAATATACGGAGATGGTACCTCAGGTATTCATACTAATTGGTTTGCTGGTGGTAAAATCATAAAATTTGTTTTAGGTAAGGACTCTAAGTAAACAATATTCTAAGAAAGTTATGAGCATACTTTGCAAATTTTGCTGGGTTTTCCCGAATTTTTGTAAAGGCAGGTGAATCTTATTTAATCTTTTCCTTCTTATTTCTTGTTTACTCTGATTGAAGTAACTGCAACTCCTCGATAAAGTTATTGTAAAGTATTTGTTCCAAGAATTTAATTTACTACTTGTAACAACATTGTGCGAAATAACAAAAAATGGTGAATTGAAATAACAATTATTCAATTTTTTTTTCATTTCACTACATCATTATTAATAAGATCGTTTGATAGTTTTGTTAGAAGAGAATTTAAAATAGTTTAAAACTTTTACTAATATAATAATTTTGCTTTATAAGAAATATATATATATATTGAAATGAAATTTTACGTGATTATACAGTTTTGCATTCTAAAGTTTATCTGTATTCCTAATATATAGATAAAATAATAATTGTTTTTTTTTTTTCTGAGAAATGAACTGTAGCTGTTAATATACGTCAACTGTGCTGTGCTTGGCAGAGGCCCAGGAAAATATCGGCGGATCGTCCAGGGAATAACGTTGCCGATAAATAACTTGCGTACCGTCGAAATAATTCTGTTCAGTGATCAAAGAGTAGAAGGAGATGCTTCTTTTTGCAATTTCACTTTTAGCTCTCTTATATTTACCTTACTTGCAAACTTAACCATTATTCTATTGAAATGTCCTTTATCAAGAATTGTATTGTAAATCATTCAAGCACACATTCAGAGAGAAATCATAAAAGAGTATGGGAACGTTGTTTTGCAAACATGAATAATTTTGCATTAGAAAATAGAAGACAATTTTACTACATTCATTTATTAGAGAACAAGGAAAATAGCATTGCACGTCAATCACAATAGCCAGTTGTTAAAAAGTTTAAATTATCTTTGTTAAATATATGAATATATATATTTTTTACTTTAAAATGTAGTGCTGTTTATTTAATGTATGAAAAAAATGATTATTTATATAATAATTAAAAAACGTATCAAAGAGAATTAGAAAAGACAAATAAAGAGAATGGTCTGACAGGAAGTCAGATTATGAATCCATCAATGAGACAATTTTTCAAATTCATTTCAGAGGGGTCTGAATTTTCTTTGGCTCCACAAAGTATACATTAATTTGAGGTGTCTCTAAATGTCTCCGGAAACTAAAATGAAAATTATAACAAACAATAATACAATCGTAGAAAGATAATCTCTTAAATCTCTGTTGACGGTATGAAAATTAATCTCAAAGTTTCACAATTGACGAGACAAATTATAATTTTCAGTCTAAAACTTTTTTTCAAACATATGTTAGAAATACATCATTCTAAAATTATTTCCACAACAAAATTAATACCATCAACAAGCTTAGAATATTTCTTCTGAAAATTGTTCTAACAATTTACACTTAACAAAATTATATTCGGTAAATCATTCTATCTTTCATTAAGAAATCGAAATATTTTTCGAATCTCTTACACAATAGAGCCATGTATAAAAAAATAGAAAATGAAATATAGGAAGTTTTAGAAAACTCTCGAATTCCAAAAATCACAATGCAAAGATAACAATAATTGTTAAAAAAATACGGTATCAAATTGTGTTGGAGATTGATAGTTATTTTGTGTGAATGAAGTGAAAAAGGGAAGATTCGGTAAGTTTTGCCTTTATGCTGAAATTTGAAGTAAAGTAAAAGAAGTGAGAAACGGCGTAAAAGATAAAAAAAATGAGCGCAAAAAACTGAGTTCAAGAGTGGTACTGAGTCTCGATCGAGAGGAGAGGATGAACGAAGAAAGAAAGTTAAGAATGCAAAAGGGGACCTCCTCAAGGGATACGACGAAAGATCGCGAGAGTAGTCAGTTTGGGGGGCAAAGGGGACAGTCCATTTCGAATATTTATATCGCACACTGTCGGTGAAATTTGCCTTCGACGTTTTAGTTTGAAGTATATATCTTTCTGAGTAATTATAAAACTGATAGACGATTCATATTTAATATTTCATCTAAAGTGCAATATTAAAATTTTCCAACTTTTTCCGTGTAATTTGTCTATTTGAATTTGTATATTATTTTCTTACTGGAATGTTGATTAAATATCTAATGAAGATAAATATAACTAAAAATAATTGGTAAATTACACGTGTATTTTGGAGCAAAGTATTTCAAGTACTCGGACAGATTTTCAAAGGGTTTCTTAACGTTCAACGCTGGAGTATATGTTTAAACGCTATTCTTATACCAGCAACACTAAATCTCTTTCTTATGTTTGAACCATTGTTAAAAAACGTCCATATAATGCATATTTTCAAACTAACTCTTTACATACAATATTTGAAATTATAGTAACTTTATTTTTTAAAATCTATCTACAATATTAAAATGTCTATTACTTTTAAATCGCTTAAAATGCAATATGCTTCAAAGTTTCAAAAAAAAAAAAAAAAAAAACTATTACAAAATAATCATTACTGCTTTATTTTTACGTGGTATCAAATCTAAAATCATTTTAAAAACACTTTCAAATAGAATGACAACACTTCATGATAACAAATTATGATAAAATCTATTATAATTGTTTCAGAAATTTAGAATATAACTTCATCAAGTCATGAAATTTTCTTTTAAACAAAAACAGTCATAAATCATTGATTAGTTGTCGCTCTCATGCGGAAACGATCAAATTTCAAAAATTCGAAACGATTTCAACATCCTTGATTTTCTGCATTACGCACGTATGCTGTGCCATCTTTTTTCTCAGGCATCGCCATCTCTCATCTCATTTACGTCCGGCTCGTCTTCTTCTATCTTCCTCTCTGTATCACTATCCAAAGAAATCTTCATCCCAGCTCCTTACCTCTGTCTTTCTCTTTCCGATCTTTGTCCATTTTTTATCCCGCCCTTCTCCGGTAAGCTCGAAGATCTCTCCAGGCCAACGTGGGTGGAGACTAACTGACAGTTGGGATAAAAGAAAACCACTGGTGGGAGTTTAGTAGAAATAGTGTGAGCAGTGGGAGCGAAACCCATGAGATTCGAACTAACTCACTGATCGTGTCAGAAGAGATCCATACTTCGAGGAAAGTACTTCGATCCTATACTTCAAGGAAAGTTCTAGATTTCATAGTGTCACGTTCTGTGCTACGAAAGTGACTGAGTGTATTCCAGTGATAGTTGGAAAGAACTTCAATTTTGTTTCATTTCAACTTTTTTTTACCTTTAACTGTTTCTTAATGGCAAAAATGGAAACAATAGCTCAATTTCCAATTCATCATCATCACCCCTCTATATATTATATGGAGGATAGTCCAGGAATTCCTCACAGCGAAGAAAGTTCAAACTCATCTCCACCGCATTACGACAGGTTCTCCTCGCCAAACCACCTGACAGATATCAGTGGACCAAATCACTACGTCACTCAACAACATCAGCATCCCATTTTCACGAACTCGACGAACTCCCATGCAATGTATCAAAGCCAACCCAACAAAAGGTACTTTGACAATGTGGAATTTGATCACCATCAACGGAAGTACGTGGAAATACCAACTACCTACGTAACAGATCATAATCAAAATAGAGAGAAAGATCATCTTTACATGAGCACTTCGCCTCCTCTCATGTATCCAGAAGACGGTGCTAAGGCTACAGTATACCAAGTTACTGATATCATGGATTATGAGAACAAAAACGTCATGATGGATTTTAAACCAAATATCCAGAATTTCAATAAACCCTGTATCATGTTGGATGGTGCGGAGGAAACACAAATTTCCATTAACACTGAGCAGACGAAATCTGGTCCTAATACAGGAAGAAGGAAAAGAAAGATTAATAATTTGTATGAGAATGATTCCGACGGTTCGAGTTACACAGCAGCTACATCAACATCATCTTCCAATAGCTGTACGAAGCCAAAGGTCAGGAGGAAAAATTCTGGAAGTTCCAACGAAGATAAATCAAGTCAGAGGAATATGGCAAACATCAGGGAAAGGATGAGGACTCAACACGTAAACGACGCTTTTACGAATCTGAGGAAAGTTATTCCAACTTTGCCAAGTGACAAATTATCCAAGATTCAGACGTTAAAGCTCGCTGCTAGGTACATTGACTTTTTGTATCAGGTCCTTAAATGCAACGCCGAAAACCTGGATGTATCAGAAGAAATGGGTAAGTGTTAATTCATACCATAAATTATCTCTGTTAAAAAAAGCACATAGGTGATTTGATATTGGGACTACTTTGTTGCTGAAAAAAAGTAGTTTTAATATTAATGAACCTGAAAAAATTGCTTGAATATCTTGGAAAGCTTCATTGTGTTTAGTTAATCGTTGACTTCTTCATAGGAGAGAGGACATCCAGAGGAGCAGCTTTGGCAGCCAGAGAAATAGCAGCTTCATCATCCTGTAGTTACATGGCACATGAAAAATTGTCCTACGCTTTCAGTGTCTGGAGAATGGAAGGTGATTGGAATTCTAGTGCTTAGCAATTTTTTTGCGTTTCTTTTTTTTTTTCACTCAATCACTATCATTAATTTAGTATCAACGAAATTCATTTCAAGATCTTTAAATTATTTTTGCAATTCGTTTATTTCGTTCAGATTTTGTGTATATACTTTAAATTACTACAAAACCTGATTGCGATTTCGTTGAATTGAATTAATGAAGAAACGTTGGTCTCTTGTTTCATTCCTTTAGATTATTATCATATTTTGAATTAAATCTAATTGAAATGATTTTTGCTTCAGCAATGAGAACGGTTAGGAATTTGTTTAATGTACATTTTGTGTAAATAAGAAAAAAGTTTAATTTAGAAAGAACTGATGGAAGAATGAAAACAACTTTAATTTATAAATTATATATATTTTTATATAAAATAGATAAAACTAACTTGTTTTTTCTTAATGTGGTAATAGTAGACAAATATTTCATTCACCGTTTCTTAAAGTTCGTCAATAATTCATCAATTAATTATTATTCGAAAATCAAAATATTATTCGAACTAAATTACTCGAATATATTTTCAATAAATCAGTTACATTTATATTGATAAATTTGCATTTGATAGAAACATAAGAATCTTGAAAATTGTTTTGCAATTATTCTGTGAATTCTTTGCTGAAAAAATTGCTATTAAAATCATATTAGGATCATGTCTTGTTTTTTTGGTATCTTTGTTAGAATTTTAAAATAAACAATTTTCTTTAATTTGTTGCTACACAAAGATGGTAAATTGTACAAAGTAGGTATGCGTGCGAGTAAAATCATCATATTTAAGAAGATTTAGCTTTTCTTCGTAGTACAAGCAAGATAAATAACTATTCCTTTTGGGGAATCCCAGGAAGGCAGGTACTTGAAAACTTTTAGGTGTCGAGTACCATTATGCTCGACTCATTGTACAAAATAATTTATTGTGCCCACTTGAAAATATTTTTTCCAGTCATTAATCTTTTGTTCGGTGTACTCATGGATTTGAATTTTTCCGTGCTCTGAGTACAGAATGAATTATGTACACCGAACTCATTTAACTTATTACTCATTCTAAACAATATATATTTAAAATATACTATTTGCACGAATGAAGGGTTAAAAATATTACGGTATATTAACAATTTATTTATAATACACAGATCCATATATACGTTATCTTTTGATAAAAAATATACATTTTGAAAAATGCAAAATTGTTGCATTGGTTTCCAGGACCATTTCTGATGAAAAATGGGGACGCGTAAGTTTTCTCTGGGTAACTTTCGAGACATTTTGTATAAACATACTTGTCTTTCCATCCAACGTGTCTCGGTTAAAAGTTTATGTATATGCCAAGAACAGTATCCAAGCTACCGTGTGAATTATTCGGACGGAGTTAGTTATTTTAAACCAGCCAAAGCAAACTTCGTACCACGTTTTACTCGCTTAACGAAGATACGCTACGTTAAAGCTACGGGCCGTCTTTATTACCGCAGTGAATCTTCGGTTAGAAAAAAAAAAAATTATGTCGAGCCGCAATCTTTATCGCCGGGCCTTCGAGCCCCGTCGACGAATGTGGCCATCGCGAATTCCTTTTCTCTTCGCGTTAAACCATTTTTCACTTTAAACGCCAAGTTGGAAGGCCGAGCTACTTTTTTTGAGAATGGAGAACAGTTTTAACGAACAATTTTTATTTCCCTTTGTTGACAATTGATAAACTTCATTCCAACTTATAAATTAAATAAAGATTTTTGGAATCATAAATTCTGTAACGTCATACATCAAAGATATAATTTCAAGTTTAAAGTAATAGCTCTTCGACTGTTGTTCAAAAGGAAAAAGGTTTCTTCTGATAGCAGTATGTTCTATTTTTGTCATGAGAAAACGAGAAAAAATTTTTCAATGGAGATGGTCAATTTGAAGCTTCCGCTTTTTTTTTATATGTTATATATTGGTCTCCTTTTTTGTTGGGATTATTCAAATAGTTACTCTACACTGGAATGTGGAGTATCTTTTGCAATTCCACTTAACATACTCTGTGAATCTCTTTTCAAGATCAAAGTGTATATATTAATGGCTTTATCAATTATTCGAAATTGGAATGATAATTTTTTTTTTTTATACATACATTTTTTTGACCGAATGAATTTTCAAATACTCATTTTATTTTATTTGTTAAAAATCTGTAATATCTTTATTACACCTCGTGAAACATTATTGACCCAATAAACAGTTCTATTTGTTAGGAGTTGTAAATATTTGTCCATATGAAACGTGACATAAAGAACAAAATTCTGTTCTTCCTCTTTTAAAGTAAAGTTACATAGAGAATTGTACGTCGTAAAGTGAAATTATGTATTGTAGGAAACATCAAATATGGCATGATATTCTGATAAAATCGATTTTCTGTTAACATTAAAAAGTTCTATCATCGATATAATGTAAAAGCAAAAATTGTATTATATGTTATTATTAATGTAATAATGTAATTACGTTAGAAGTTAGAAATATTATTGTTATATATTGTAAATTATTAATTATTATTAAGATTCATTCCCGAGGTTGCGAAATATAATATTTTTATATTTTTATCAAAATTGTTATATATATTATTAAACATCATAATAAATATATGGTGAATTCGACAAAATATCTTGTTATTTCAACCCAACTATAGATATAAGTGTCCATTAAAATTAAGTAGTAAAAATTTAATTAATATTGATTTCTTTCTTTTACAGTAAAAAAATTAAAACATTTCCAATAATTAAAATTTAATCATTAAAGATAATTTCTAAATCATCATAAACGTTGAAAATTGTTTATATACTTTTTTTCATCGTGCTCTAAAATAACTAGATTGTAAAAAAGAAGTCTTCTCACTGACTTTGTAAGGAAAAAATTAACCTGCTGACTGGACTATCGTTTTCTTTGGGGCTTCACTCCCACAAGTCTCAGAAACCTGCACGCCAAAAACTATACATAGCGTTTGACGTTTTATTTACGAACATGATGCATGAGAAAAGTGAATTCGGCTTATTTCTATATATAGGCAGATATTTTTATGCACAC
>JABFQA010000362.1:0-21133 GCA_022817065.1 Probaryconus sp. ZL-2020
CCTGGGAGAAAGTTACTCAACGAGTTAGTGAACTTTTAGACGACCATAAATTATTACGAGATAAGTTGTAATTAAAAGTAATGCAGAATATATATATTTTTTCTTTTTGTTAAAAAAATGTTAACTGTTAAAAATAATAAAAGGCAAAAAAGGGATCGATGAAAAATGATGATTGTTTCTATATTTATCCTGCGGAAATAATTTTGTAAATCTTTGCATTTTATAACGCAATATTTCATATAATGCAAAAATGATTTGTATTAACTTTATATAATTTAAATAAATTGCAAACGTCAATTGCATAATAAAAGCAAATTCTATTCTCAACTATTTTTATCCTTGTCAATTTATCGCAACTCAACCGGTCTTTCAAATTTGTCTTAGCTTTGCAAAATCTGCATTGAGAAATTGAAAAAGAAATTCAATTTCCTAAGCGTTGGAATTGATAGTATATCCATAAAAAGTCTGAGCCTCTTCGTAACGAAGACCACGTGCTTGTGTACTTGAACCTACATACTTTGTGACTGCGTATGGCTCGTGAGATCTTAGGGTTCGTTATCTTCTGGCATTGTCTTAATCCCGAAAGGTAAGTAACGCGCAATTTTCGTAATCCATACCATTTGCCACATTTATATAAAATAATACACGCGTGTCCATTATTTCAAAAAGTATTTACGAACGTGAGATTTTAGACTTTTACTGCGAACATTTGAAAGGAGTCTTTTTTCAGTAATGGGTCGTGGCCTTGTTATGGCCAATTTTGGCAATTTATGGCCTTGATATTGTCAAGGCCATACACGCAGAGAAAAATTTTGTTGATATGACCAAAATTTGTTTGATTCAACCAAATGATTAGGTTAATTTGAAGAAACGTTTTGTCAAATTACAAAAATGTTATTTTCAAATGAACCAAATGAACCTATACGCTAAGCTTCTATCTATTGCAGCGCCAGAAAAGTGGGAAAAATTGTAAGTTTTGTTGGGTAACATTATATTGATAAGTTTACTGTTATTTTATTTTTTAAAAATTAAGAATTCTATTTTGTGTTACGAACAAACTTAAAATAAAACATACTGATAAATAATTAACAGTTTTGTAATATTTTTTAAGTGTGTAAAGTTATTAAGATCAAAAAGTATTGTTGTTGTAGATGGCATGACCGTCGTCATTCAGAGGTAGAGGCTTAGCTTATTGATGTTCTACCAAATTATTTTGGTTGATTCAACCACATTTTTCTCTGCGTGTAAAATATACATATCTCTTTCCAATAGGAAGTACCGAAATTTGCAAAAACCTTGCCAAACCAATGTCAGTCAAACTTACGTGCGCATTTCTTGCGCAATTGTGTTTATTGTTCGGCTTTTATAATAGCCCAAGGTCTGAACGTCACCATCATGACCGTTCCAGATCATCGTGAGACTCTCCTACACCTCTTCTAGGCGCGGTTCTTGTTTACCTACTCTACATATATGCAGAATATACGTTGATTCGCCATGGTGAGCCGCGACTACGCTCCACCGGTTTTGCCTTCGATTCTTTTAGAATTTGCGGTTCATCGGCGTTACATTTTCAATCATTTCTATCGACTGTATACGTTCTGAATATTATCTCTCACAAAAACGCGTTCAAAGAAATTGAAACAAATTGACCTTTCTTTTTGCGAAATCTTTTTCCGCGATATCTTTTTCCTGTGAAAATCCTTTGATTGAATTTTATGTATTTTTGTATGTTAACGAGACGACATTTTTTTTTTCTTCGCCATTTAATTACAGACGTAAGACATCTTATTTCGCTTGCAAATAGGAAATAAACTCTCACTTGAACGTTATTTATGGCGTACGATTTTTTATTAACAGATAAGTTATAATTCATAAATCTTATTTATGTGTTTTTGTAAAAAACAAAAAAAGATACGAGGATATTGATATTTTATTTCTCTTAAACTCTGGTTACATTTGAGTGAATGAATCACAGGTACAAACTCGTCATAGTCCATTCTTGTTAATCAATGACGATGATATGCAATGATTGATGATTTCATTTCATCTCATCAATGAAGTCTCACTTCCTGCCAATGTAATTATTCAAATAATTGCACTTATTTTGTTTATCACTCTTTGACTGGTTGATAATGAATTCAACGGAATTGTATAATTAAATTTAAGGTATTATTTCATTGTGTAATTATAGATTTCAAATGAGAATTGCATTAACTGAAGTAAACAAGCAATGAAATAAAACGCATTACACGCCGGAGAAAAGCATTAGTTATTCTAAAGAGTTTGGAGCAAAATTGTCTTCATTTGAATAATTGCATAATCTGTATGAATTTTACCTCTGTGACTGATTATGACATTGCTTTTGTTGCAAACTCAGTGAATCTTTTCAAAAGTTATGTGTTTGCTTTGAAACGAAATTCTTTATAAATTTGTTCAATGCAATAAAAAATAATTAATTATTATTTTTATTGTTTCAAAAACTTGTAATAAGTTCTTTTTCTTTTTGTTACTTATAATATGATTTTACGATATTATACTTTATTGCATAAAAAGTTGGTGACGTGTTCACATAAGTGATTTTCATTATCTAAGAAAAACAATTATGAAATTAGTTACACTCATTGTATTAACACTCGTCAATATGATATCCTTTTTGTAAATATAAGAAAACCGAGATTCTTAATGAAAAGAACACACTCGAATTCTGCCTATTCATTCGAATACTTGAATATGTTTATGGTAATACATGAAATTGACCTGAAATATAAATTAAACGTCCTTCTATATTTAGCACAAGCTGCTAAAAAAAAAGAGAATTTACATCACAACATCGCATTTTGCAAGGAAACCCATAAATCTGAATCTAAAACTTTTATGTGAAAATAATTTGAAAATTCTTTTTTTCTTCATCTTCCTCTTTGTACACAAAATAAGACATCTTACTTCTTCGTGCTATTAACTACAATTTGTTGAAACATAAAAAGCGTTTTTTTGTACCATGTAAGGTGATAATCGTGGAATTATATAACGACACGTAACTTGTGAATCACCCTGTTGTAGGCATTATCTTTTATTTAAATCACTTTGGAACAAAACTACGTCGTCCTCGTGGGATTCGTGATCTACGATTAACGCCTGTCTCTCACATTGGTCCAATGTGATTCTTACAATTTTTTTGTGAAAAAATTAGCGTGACGTGAATGACTCACTCGAAAATTTCATTATTGTACATTACAAAAAAAAAAAATACATAATGAAAAGTGAATCATTCGCTTTGAATTATTCTAATTTCAGTTGTGCATCATTTTATTTTATCAGAATTGAAACATTTTTTTTTTTAGTCGGTGAAATTTCGGTGGCAAAGTAATTTTCGATGTTAAGCGGGCTTTTTATCAGTTGAGGTCGATGTTTCCTGCAATCAGCGAACACAAAATAACAGCAGTCATTTTTGAAAGTAATTTAGTTTAAATGTTAAAAGTGATCTTTTTTCGTTTTTTTTTTTTTTTATCGCAGAAAGATTTTTTTCATCGTAATAATGAATTGCAGATTATTGTTATAATTAATACATTCTTTTTTCCACACTTTTATTTATGATTCATTCTTTTGCATAAAGGAAGGAATTCAGTCGTTTGATGAAATTGTACACTTATTTAATGCGAGTAGTCATGCAAGAAATTAAGATGAAATAGGTCTGTTTGTATGTGTAAAGCTATGTTTAAATGCATACTTTGTTGTCAATCATTTCATTTATGTGAGTTCAAATAAATTAATTGCAATTGTTGTTTGAATCTTTATTTTCTATATCACACAAAACTAAGAATATTTTTTTCGTTATTCATTTTCAACATACTTTGCAAATTAACAGTTTCGTATCACGAAATGGCATTTATCATCATTCAAAAACAAAACAAAAATTATGACTCTTCTCTTCAGGTTTTAATACCATTTCAATTCTCGTTTCATTTCATGAAAAGTCCGGAAATCCAGCACTGTCACGATAAGACAAAAGCTTCCCTTTCCTATCTCTTTCGTACGAACGTTCAAACAAGAAACAAATTTGCATGATAAAATTATCAATTTCTCCAATATGAAATATGAATTTTAAAAGCCCACCCACCAAAGTTTCATTGAAAAAAAAGTAACTGTAGATGTAATATTACATACACTGAGAAAAAAGAAATAGTAAAAATTACTTAATATTTTATAAAAATTACTTTTTTCACAGTAAAATTTACTGCTTTTCAAATTACATTTTTTTGTTTTTATTTCATGTCTTCAAAATACTTAGAAAATAGTATATTATTGCTTGTATACTGTTTTTCATACCGAGTTTAGGGGACGAAAGTGGAACAATCTACTCCCTAGGGAGGGAAATTTCATTTCCCTCCCTAAAAGTAAATAGTTCCACTTCTGTCCGCAAATCGAGGTATGAAAAAGTAATTTTTACTCTTTTCTTTTTTCTCAGTGTACATTTTTGCAATATGACAGTCTTAAAAATTTTTCTCTTCAATCTATTTCCAGGATCTATAAATAATTACAGTATCCTTTACAAGATTGTAAGATTTCTTGCCCTGTAATGGTTACAGGAAACCAAATGAAGAGCCAAAAAAAATTACTGTTACTGAAAAATTGCAAAAAAATTACAAAGAAAAGAGGAGGAAAAGGGTAATGGTAAAAATCATATATTCGGCACATCTCTCATCGACGTGAGCGCGTCGAAGGTTACCTATAAACCGACGGCTCAACAATGGGACTCATTGAGAGTGCGAGAAGTTCTTTCTGTCAACGTGGGAATACGGGTGTCAGTGTCGCAATATTGGAGGTGAGGCCACCGCTTCGTGACCTCACCTGACAATTGCGCTCCCCTTTTTTTTCTGTTTTTTCTTTTTCTCGTTTTGCTTCTTCGACGGTCCTCCCTCTTCGAACTCGTCGCGACTACTGCGACAACCAGGTGTAGAATCTGCCCCTCTCCCACTCTTTGTTTGATGACCTCTCGTTGTTGTTCGGCACCGAGTAGCTCGCAGGGATAAATGTATACGTTGCGAGACCTACGAGACTTGTAGCAAAGCCACGAGCAAAGAGCAGTCAAGTGTGAGCACGCGATCGAGCGTCGAATTTTTTTTTTCTTTAACCCGCCCCCCGTACCGCGAATCAGTGAGACCGACAAAGAGTTAAAGACTCGCAACCCCCTTTTGGTCGCGATCAGCGGCAGTTCGATCATGGAGGTGCTCTCGCGTCCGGTCTTCGTGGTCATTCTGGACCAAGTCCATCCGCGACTCATCGTAAGTTTCGATTTCTGCGTAGGTGCGAATTTTTCAAGAGAACCGCGTGTTTGTGACAGTTTTGTTCGCTCCAAATATTTGGAGCTTTATCTGTGGATTACCTTTGATTTTTTTTTTTCTGTGCTTTGGGGTTCACTGTTGGATGGGAATCCTCTCTTTTTGTTTTTTCTGCAAATTATTTGCAGACATTTGCAGAATTCTGAAGACTTTTGCAAATTTTGAAAAATTGCAATGATACACAGAGTATTTGTCAAATGTTCCGATACAGTTGATTTTAGTAGTAACCATGCAATTTTTTGAAGCGTTGGAACAAATTTGCAAACATTACAATTGCAACAGAAATTTTGCAGAATAAATGGCAAATGGTCTTCTTTTTTTTATTTTATAAAACTTAGTGCCAAGAAAATATAATTTCAGAGTAAAACGACAATCCGAACTGTGTGAAATCCGCGAATAAGCGAGAGTAAACTCTCACTAGTTTCGTATGAATTGTTTGTAAAGTGAGGTCAAAAATTTGCATCAGAAGATACTCATCGCACAAGATATTATGTATCATATTAAAATGTATCTCTGTGCGAAGAAGGAAATATTATTGCAAAACATTTTTCATACGCACTTTGTAACGTCGTCTAAATTTTTTTATTATTACACTTTATTACCAGTTCATCTATTTTTGAGTCATTCGGTTAGTAGTTACACATAAAAGAAAGTATGGGAAAATTTTAGTCCGCGTTCATAAGAACAGATTTCAGGAAAGTTCAATAACACCGGTGTTTTCTTGTTCTCATGATGAATCTTTGTAACGAAGGAGTTACATTTTGCACTTCTTTGTTTTACGGAAATATCTGTCAGAAGAAAAAATATTCAAATCATTTTGTTGAGCAAAATTAAATTCAGTACTTTTATTAAATTTGCAACTATTTATTTTTGCAAAATAAATTAATTAACATTAATTTAATTTTGAATTTATCGAATCAATTGAAATAAAACGGTGCCACTTCTGAATTGGATTTAATGAAGAATAATGAACTAAAAATACAGATGACAAAAACGTGGAGCAATAATATTTGAAACAGCTTGAAAGAGGTTTTGACCCAAGAGGTCTTTTCTCTTATGTCAATTTAAACTATCGCGTAATGAATATTTGAGGATGAAAATGCACAGGCTTTCTTACAATAACTCATAAAGATTACTATTAATAAACTAAAATGAGAAATGATGCATGAAGTGTTTGTAATAAAATGTATGACTTCTGAGCAATATAAAGTGTTCTCACGCTAAGATACAAACGCGTACAAAGTCGTTTGAGATGTGTGAAAAAAAGTGCTTTACACTTTACGCAAAAAAAAAAAAATAAGAAAAAAAAATGTATTCAGACAGAAAAAATTTTGTAAACAAATAGAAAGAAATTGCGGAAATTGTCGTTGTAAAAAATTGCAATTTTTCCTTGCAAAATTTCGAAATGTTTATCGCGACCCTGACTTTAGTAGAACAAAAAAAAATTTTTTGTCAAACGATGAACGGTCAAAATGTTGTTCAAAATAATGTCAAGAGACCTTGGAAGAAGTATTATGTCAAGAAGAAGGACTGTATCCGCTCATGCGACAGAAATCACTCGAGCATTGCAATTTAATGCGCGCATGAATATAATACAAAATGACTCGGCTTATTAACGCTATGGATTTGTCAGCAATATCGGCTACCTGGCATTGAATTTATTGAAAACGCGACCAATTGCGATTATGTAGTCTATTTTCTCATAATGATACTTTCTTACGAGACAACGTTATAAAATGTTATAATTTTTATCGACTATCCTCGATCGCTGTTCCGATTATTTTTTACCTCGCCTTTTTATTCTGACAATGACACTGTTTAATTTCAATTATGAGTTCGTTCTTTTTTTTTTTTTTGTAATATACTATAACTGTTGATAATTATATTTTAACAAATTTTTTGCAAATTTATTTGCAATATTTTATATTTATAAAAAACAATAATTTCAATAATTTTCTATTACTTTATTTATTAAGGTCGACATTTTTTTATGGTAATCATTGGTAGAACTGTTAGTAAGCTGGCAAAAATTTATTTCACCTTTGTCGTAGGTAGTGTATGTTTATCAGTATTTGTGTATTATCATAAAACGGAACAGCAGTTCAGAAGGGGTCGATGGACGTCAATCGTTATCGATTTACATGGTTGTGTGAAAAAAAAGAAACAGGAAAATCTTTTTTTAACTAAAATAATTAATTTCTTCAATACATCAGAGTAATAGGAAATATTAAATCTTGTTTGATGAAAAATTAATAAATAAATTTGTAAAATTACAAAGTTTCCAAATATTATAATTCACTGTAATATTTCAAATCGTTACAAAGAATCAGAAACTCACTTTGCATAAAGTTTATTTCGGTGACTTAACAGAATCGTTCGGTCGGACCTAACTAACTCTACTCTACTGAATTTTATGCGTATGATTTTTTTTTGTCTATAAAATAAGTCACTTCAAAATTTGACGATAATAATTTTGTTGTCCTTTTTATTGATCAGATGCTCCTCTCGTTCCTTTTCTCCTTGGCTTTGTCTACTGTACAGGCTCAACTAGACATACCACCGATCCAAGAAGATCGTTACAATCAGATTAATCCACACAGAGAGTACGACTACAGAAATATTTTAGCGAGGCTAGAATTTTTAGGAGCTGAAAGGTGCAGCGCAAATGTTGCCTCGCAATGGAATTATGAAACGAATGTTAATGAACACACGCAAGCACAAGCGGTAAGTTAAAATACAAAAAAAAAAAAAACAATTTTATTCATATAAAAATTTTAGACACAATTTTGCAAAGATTTGCTTTACCTCGTCCAAAAAATTGCCAAAAACTGTTCTTAAAAAAAAAGAAAAGAAATTGAGAAAGTAAATGCAATTTATAATTTTGCAATGAAAAACATACTTTTGCAGAATTTTCGCAATGACCCCCTTTTTTCAAAATGTATCACCTTATCGACTGTCATTTATCGTTTGTTCAACATAGATAACCGTGCAATACTGACCTCTATATTTCACGTGACAATAAAAGTGCAAGAAATGAAAGAAACATTTGTTATCACTCAAATTTAGTTATCACTCAAGGATTTTTCAATTATTCCAATCATCGATCACTCTAATAAAATTACTTTTGGATTAAAATGATTTTTTTGAATTCTTTTGAAAATCCTTTTGAACGAAAAGGATATTCGCATTAATATTTGCCAAAAATTACATCGTTTTTGGTGTAATTTATTTTACATCGTATTGGTGCAAAAAGATTCATTTTGAATGAAAACTTTTTCCTTTTACGAGGAAATGAAACAAAATAACCCCACAATTGATTGTTAGTAGTATTTTTACGTAAAACTAATCGTTTTCATTCAAAAGAATATTAATTAAAAAGAATATTTTTCTGAGTGTCGTTATTATAAAAATAATACACTGTTTGGTAAATTTTGTGATAAATTTTTTTTCAGTGTAATAATCAGAGGATTTCGATGGTTTCCGCTTTATGTCGAGATTGATGTAAATCACGTATCTCGTCGCGGACCTCGACCTCCTCTATTCTATACATAGTTCGAAGTCATCAACAGAATTTTCCCGATTCTCGTTCGAGAAAGGGTAGGCAACGCCTTTTACGTGAAATATTCCCATGCGTCGCCATTGTCTGGGGTCCGAGGCGATTGAGTAACAGGTGCATTAACTGCCATAAGCCTCGGGCCATTCCGTATTTTAAAAGTGGCCCGACCCGAGCTGCTCTCGTGCCGTTAATTGTTATCCCGCGATTACGCAGGACTTTCCTTCGGCGACAAGTAACATCACAATTGCGCAATCCGCTACGCATAATATGCGAGCTCTTCGTCAACTTGTTCATTTTGTTTCAGTCGTTTTCAACGGTTTCCCTTTGATCGGGAATATTTTAAGGGTGAACTGACCGTACAGTCACGTTCAAAAGTTAAACAACAGGACATTTTTGATAATTTTAACTTATATTACTCTAAAATGTATTCAAAATAATTTACAGTAGTAGAATTACGAATGTCACATTCACAAATTTGCATATAATTTGAAATATCTTGACAAAATAAAAATTTTTAATTTGAGGATAGTTTATTAGTCTTTAAATTTGTTTACATATATATATCCTTAAATTTGTTTTTTTTTTCGCAACTTTCAGTGTTAGATTCACAGGATAGATTTTCAAAAGGGTTGGAATATTGTAAAACCTTCTTTGGAATTTATTTTTTTCTGTTAATTATTAATAAAAATATTTTTAGATTATGTATTGTTTGTGGGAAATTCAATAGTTTAATGCAAATTCATTGGTTCATTTTCAGTTGGAAGGACAGCTGCTTTATGCTGATTTTCAGAACCAAGCTTGGTTATTGCTAAGTAGGATCGACGTAAACAATATTAGAGATCCAATTATCAGAAGGAGACTCAGGTACTTGTTCACTGTTGGAGCTGCTGCACTTCCTCCAGATCAGTTGGACAGGGTACGTATATTCAAAATTGAAAATAAGTTCAATATTAAAATAAAATTTGCATTTGTACAAAAACCTCATGTTCAAAAAATCTCTTTTTGAAAAAAAATAATGTTTTGCAATTATTAGCAATAAATTACTATTTTTTTTCTGTAATATCAACAATTTCCCTTAAACTTTTATCAAAAAGAAATTGAATCATGATTTATATAAAACAGATACACAATTTATCGCAGATTTATCAATCCCCATTAAAAATCCATAAACAATTCTAAATCCATTGAACGAAACTAAAACTATTTTCTTTGAGAATAAATGGCAATTGAATTAATTAGTTAAACATATTCAATTTGTTATCCTGCTTTATTTTATTGAATGGAGTCATAATTCAATAGATACGTTTCCATTTCAGTATAATCGCATCATTAACGACATGCTTTCGATCTACAACAGTGCGACGATATGTGCGTACAACGAACCGTTTCATTGTGGACTTCATCTATATCCTGGTGAGTTGAAGTGATTTAATAAGCAATGCTACGCTTGAAAGTTTATGACGTTCCAGCGTAAAAGCGTGTAGATGAACAGATTGTTCATTCCAGAACTAGAAATCAGTTTCTTACATCGAATGTCTCAGCATTAAAATTATATGGTTTCAAATTCTTCTATTATTTTTAGTTCCTCGAAAGTTTACGTCGAAGAATAAATAAGTTTTGTTCAAACTGAAATATGCATAGGCCAATTTTTTTTTTCCTTCGCGAACCATTGGAAAGTATTCTTACGAACGGTAACAATTTTTAAACAAATTCCTATGATAAAATTGCCACGACAATTTCCATAATTTATACCGAAGGATTTTTCATTGAAACGGAAACAATAGTATTTTGTTTTCAATGCACTTCTGTTTTTTTTTTTTTTTGCAATAAAACAATTCAGGTAAAAGCAATTTTTGCACAATAGTATTTACAAAAATTACTGTTATAGTTGCAAAATGTCGTTTTGCAAACTAACAGTGAAACATTAGCAGATGTTAATGTTTTTTTTCCAATAATTCTCAATTGTGAAATTACAATTGAATTTGCAAAAAAATGAAGCAAATTCAATTGTGAAGTTACGTCATAAAACTTTGTAATTAAAAGAGATCGGAATATATATATATATGGTGTGAGTTTTTATGCAGTAATGTCGATGATTAGAAAACTCGACAGAAATGTTTGCGGAACTGCTGCGACAAGGAAGCAAACAAGTGTGCGTCGAAGCGCTGAACGCGTTAAAATTAATCTTCTCTGCGGAGAGAGAATCGAGTTCCTGTCGTTTACATGCACATCGCGCCAGATATACATGAATACTGCTTGGTTATCGTGAAAGTGACCGAGGCAGCATGAGATATGAGTGGCTTCGACAACTACCGCTTCGACTGACACAGATGCAATCTTATAATTATTTCGCGATCGATGAAATCCTCCTCTCGCCCCCCTTTTGTTTTTATTATGCCAATTATGAACAGAACAATGTGTTATCAAACTAACGATTTGAATGATCTTTTTTTGAATTGAAATCCAACATTGTGTTCAAAAGGAAACTTTATTTGCATAAAAAAAAACTGGTTTTATTTTGCAAAAAATCTATGTTTTTGCAAAAATTGTACTGTTTTGCGAAAAACAAAAAATTTGCACCGAATGAACAGGATTCAATGTTTTTTTTTTTTTTTTGGAAAAATACATTCTGATTTAAAGTGATAATCAAGAATGAATTTTGAATGGTTCTTGTTTTGTTTCAGATATTGCAAGTATAATGGCACACAGTAGAGATTGGGACGAGCTGCAGTACACTTGGGTGGAATGGAGAAGAAGAAGTGGAAGTAAAAATATGAGGGATCTTTATCAGCAATTAGTGACGTTGACCAACGACGCAGCTCAACTGAATAGTAAGTTTTATCGATATTACATATCTTTACCGATCCTATCAACGTTTATGTTCCAGCTAAACATTTTTTCTAGATCGTTCAACAAGCAAGAGTAATTTGTTTAATCGTATGCAGAGATTAAAGATATATGTGTTTCAGTGATAAGGGATAGGAAATTAAAATTATGTAAAAGTGAAATGAATTGATTTATCAGAGAGTATTAACATTAATGATCTGAAATATGAATTAAATTATTGCAGAAAAGAAATTTCACTTTCAAATAATTCTGCAAACATGTTAAGATAAGAAATTTGCAAATTTTGTGCAATTTTTTATATTTACAATTTCGTTTGCAGATTATACGAATGCTGCGGACATGTGGATGTTCCATTACGAATCTCCAGATTTTGAACAAGAGATTGATAACGTTTGGGAAGGAATACGTCCACTTTATGAAGAATTGCATGCTTACGTCAGGAGGAAACTTCGTGATCGTTATGGTCCTGAAAAAATAAGTGGCCAAGCACCTCTGCCATCACATATATTAGGTAATTTAATAATATTTTTATCTTAAAAGAAAAAGTAAAAAAAAATTAGCAGTTTAAAAAAATACATTAAAAAATAAAAGTCGATGAAACATATATTTTATATTTTAGGAAACATCTGGGGCCAATCCTGGGCGAATATTATTGAACTAACTGAACCATACCCTGGAAAAAATTATTTAGATGTCACTCATGAAATGCAAACTCAGGTATTTACAAATCATTTTATAATAGAATCATAATACAAAACAACTTAAATTCATATAGAATGACAAATTGCAAAAAAAATGTGAAATCGCAGAGTTACATTATTTATGTAATATAATGGGTTATCAAAATGTAAAATTTTATTGACGTGAGTTATTAAACTTTTCACAATTTCATTTATAGTTTCATTATAAGTGGTAATTTGTTCAATTACAGTGTAGATTACAAATGGTTATCTTTAATTAAAGTTTTCCTTGATTTATGATGTGCTTATATAGTTTGAACTCTAAATAGATCAAGTGTAAGTTTAATAATTGAGATATTTAATTAGTATTTAAAAATGTTTTGCACGTTATAATAAGTATAATTAACACAATTTTGTATTTATAAGTTTTAATGTGTATTATTAATTATATTATCAATTTTACTACTTAATATGATTTTCATGGCATTATTTATTTGAGACAAAAAAAAATAAAATTAATTTTACATAACTTTAATAATACAAATCATTATAATTTTCAGGGATATACTCCAATCTTAATGTTCCAAATTGCAGAAGAATTTTTCTTGTCATTAAATTTAAGTGCCTTACCACCAGAATTTTGGGCTGGAAGTATATTTGCAGATCCAGGAGATCGTCCAATGATTTGTCAAGCATCGGCTTGGGACTTTTGTAACAGATTAGATTATAGGTATTAATTTCTAATTCTTAAACGACGATTTTTTTGCAAATTTCAAAGCATATGTTATATGACAATTTTGCACTTATGCTTTAAACAAAAGAAAACAAATTTCATTATCGATTTCATATTCGATTGTCATGGCAATAAAAATAAACTAATTGTGAATAATTTTGCATAATATTATGATATGTCATATTATATTTCTTAAAATAAATGTAGTACGACGCAACTATAAAAATTATGATTAGCAAAATTAAATACGTGGCTTGTAAGCTATCTGTGAGTTATCGCTGTGAATATATAAATATTAAACACTAATATTTGAATTATAATAGTCGTTTAAAAGATTTACAATTTTAACTTAATAAGTTTCTCACACATTTGCACTGTTATTAATATTACTTGTCTTATTAATAAATTTAATGGAATACTTAGTAGAAGAGAAGTGACGCAAAATTCTGTAAATTTTTTTTTCTTTTTATAAATCATTTGATTTTTTTTAAGTTACAATTTATCAGCAACTTTACATTCCATCTTATTGAATCCTCACAGTTATGCATTATATTACATAAGATTCGTTTTATTATTTTATAAATAATAACATTTCTCGCACTTAATTAAATTTAATGCTCTATTATTACCGCAGATCAGAGTGAAGATTAAATTTAACATGCCAGAGGTAATATTTTATTTTGCATAAGAAAATATGCGAACAATTTTCACATCGCTTATTAACGATTTTATGCAAAAAAAATGTGTTGCATTTAATTTTGCAAAATTCCACTTCATTAATTAAGTATTTTTTTTAATATTAATAATAAATTTCATGATCTTCCAATATGAATAATGCCACACACGTGTTATATATGTAATTTGTCTGCAGTTCACTTTTGAGTTATTAAAAGATACTAAATAATTTACTTCCTTATTCATCTGTCATTAATTCACTCCAATCATTGTCGTAATCATAATTTTAATTCAAATCATTTTCCAGATAGTGTCCATTAACGTTTTACAACTTACAAAGAAATTTATGTGTTATTGAAACATATTGAAATTCTGATTGTTTTCAATTGAATGATTTCAATTGAATTTTGCAAAAAAATTGATTTTGCAAATTCGCAAAAATATTTGATTTCATTTGTTTCTGAATAATGAAAGAAGCTTATTTGTTAACGTAAACTATCTGTTACAGGATCAAAATGTGTACAAAGGTTACAATGAAGGATCTCATTACTGTACACCATGAAATGGCCCACATCCAGTACTTTCTACGTTATAGCGGACTTCCTCGAGAATTCCGAGACGGCGCGAATCCAGGTAAGAGTGTAATACTGAGAAAGAACAGACTTCCTTCTTTCCTTTTGTTCGGTTTTTCAAATCACACATTTAACTCGACTTAAGTAAAACTTTCAGCAATGATTAATCGTCATATTTCTGTTTACGTAACAACATGGTTTTACGTTCAATTTGCTCTCGCTAGATTTTTGTTTGTTGATTTTGATTCCAGATAAGTTGAGCAATAATTGAGAGAAAAAAAAAAAAGAGATGATTTTCACAAAAAAGAAAATCTGGATAAATTAGCGAGCCGAGTCAATTTTGTAAACGTTACACAATAAATATATAATATTAATTTAATAAGCGATCGATGAAATTATACGACTGCGAGTAAATCAGAGACGTGTAAACAGTAACTATCGTTCGGATGAAAGTGCGTATTAAATATGAAATGTTTTTAATGCCATAGCATTATTCAACCAATGGCATTAGTAAAATAAATCAAGTGTTGCTTGTTTCACGCGTTACATCTTAAATCTGGACACAATAAAATATTGCGCTATTAAATTTCATATTTCTATTAACTGTATCAACGTGCTCTTTCTGCAGTAACTTTCTTTATTATTTCGTAAAGAAAGAATTTTCAACTGTGATTTGCAATGAAAACATTTGAAAATTAAAACAAAAAAAAAATAAATAAAGAAAGAAAGAAATATATGTTTCTTTTCTGTACCGTTATTAATTTTCTATGATAAAATGTTTATGATTATTAATATGTTTCTTTCAGTCATTTACGGCAGAAGAAATAAATGAATGTTATATAAAATGCTGCATAACTTTTATGTATTGCAAAACATTAAATTACAAATAAACGTATATTACATTGAATTGCAAATTACAATTGGATTTGGTTTGCGAAATGTTTCTTTCTTTTATACGTTTCCTTAAAGTAATTAACAAATTCTTTTCGTTTGCCATTTTAGAGGAATTTCGCAAATAACTTTCAACGATTAAACAAGATCAGAAGCTTAAAAATCATCATCATTATGATAATTCACGTGTATCATCAGAAAATTTATGGTTAATACGATCGATAAACGTTTACGTAAAGTAATCCCGAAAAACTGAACTAGATTATTCATAACTCCAATAATTTATCGATGATTACTCGTTCGACTCGTAATTATACACTCAAAAAAAAAAGAGTTTGCTCAGCATAACACGATTATTATTATCACAATCCGATTTTCCGGTCAATATTTGGTTAAAACTATTTCCGATTGTGATGAGAATAATATATTCTAATGAAATATATTATTTTTTGTTATCTTAGCATGAAAAAGGCCTTTTCTGGGGCCTAAATACCGGGAGAAAAAGCTATTTTTGCTCCCACGGGAGAAAAAAGGATTTTTCCATCCCTAGGGAGCAAAAATGACTTTTGCTCCCGCTATTAAGACCCTCGAAAAAGCCTTTTTTTATGCTAGGATAACAAAAAATACAGGCCCAAAATGATTGCAATAATAACCCATTTTGCTCTTTTGTTGCACAATATACTATTATTTACCATTACCGGAAATCTTCAGAAGAGAAGCATAAATCGAATGATCTGAATCATAATCACATTAAACGATTGTATTCTTATGGCAACCCTTTTTTTTGAGTTTAATGATAAAGAGGAAAAAAAAAAGAAAAGAAACAAATGTTGGCAAGGCCGTTCGATGATCCGTAAAAAGTTTAAGTTCATCAGAATGGCCGTTGATGCGCATCGATTCTCGTTTGTTCCCGTTTCTTACGTAACGATGCGCGCCCGCGATAACCAGACGCCGGAAGGAAGCGCGCGAGCCTTTACGGATAATGGCTCGAAAGCGAACGTTTTTGCGATACGCTCGACGTGGATTCATAAATACTTGGCGCGCGAACTTTGCCGGGCGCTTTTGGTTCGGGCGAATGGCGTGCTGTTGTGCTTGGAAGAAAAGACGATAAAATATTTTTATTACACCACAATTACACTTTCACCGCGCCGCCGTTCGGTCGTTCGCCTCGCGTTGTCCGGAATCAAAGCGCAGAGCAAAACGTGGTTCCGGTCTCGCGTTTCCCTTTTACCGACGACCTTGAACACTTCGACGTCCCTTGTCCCAGAAATCTATCGCCCTTAAGGGGATTTGTCACTGCCTGAAAAATTTCAAATTTCAAATTTGGCGCCAAAAGTTTAAAATAACTTGAAAAATATGCAATATTTTTGAAAAAAAAAAAAACGCAACGTAGTTCCAAACTATGAAACATATTGAACATAATTAGTAATTGCCAAACTATATTGCCTGTTTTTTAAGATTTTGTAAACAAATATAGTTTCGGCGCGAAATTTGAAATTTGAAATTTTTCAGGCAGTGACAAATCCGAATTTTGCCGAAACTGAGATACCGAATGAGGTTGCGAATCGTAACTTGAAATCGTTCCGTTTGAACCCGTTTAACAATTGAAACCAACGACTCTTGTAATCCTCAAGTTGAACAAGTTTGTTTATTAATGCATATGACTTTTACAAACCTTGAGAGTTTGGATAATGTGTTTATTTCGCTGACGAATCGAGGTACCGTTTCAGTTTACTTTGCGAGCTCTTTTGAGAACGTGTTTTATACGAATATTGCGTTAACGTTCATTGTAATTGGTTAACAGGCTACTTAAACATCAGTCTGCAGCCGTTCATCAATATTGACCTTGCGCCGGGAAAGCAGCCCTTCGTTTTTGGCTCATAATGTAATTTAATGCCTTTCCTCGAGTACTTATTATGTTATTTTCTTACAAAAATGATGGCACGAGTCAACGAGCCATTTTGCAATTTTACGTTGTTAAGGAATGCAAATTATTTTATTTAATTTACATGCCATTATTATGAGGATATTTTTTATAAAGTTTTACACAATTTTGAATAAGATGTAATATTGTCTTTGAAAGTAACAAGCTTTAATTGATAATTAGAAATTAGTCACTCACTCACTGACAAATTGTTTCGAACAAACACCATGATATAAACTGAAACCAACTTTAATTCATGTTTTACGATTGATACAGAGGCCAAACACTTTGCACTATTTATTCTCTGCATTAAACAGTTGTAATCATCTCACTCACTATCACATTACTCAAAGCTGATCGTACAACACCACATCACACACACACACACACACACACACACACAAACATTTTTAGATTACGATCATTCATGGCAAATGTTATTTATTACAAATTATTAATAAATGTTATTGATAACGCAGTAATTACGGAATGCAAATTTTATGAAAAAAATCTATCATTTAATTTTCATAAATTTCTCTCAGTGTAATACATTAAAATGACATAGTGTAATTTAAAATATTTAATTGCGTCGTTTATTTCGATAATGGCTTATGATTAATGGTAAAAGTTATCAATTTTCTTTTGAATGCAAATGAAAGAAATAATGATAACAATAAAATTGAAATATTAAAAAAAAAAAAAAACAAATTCTATAGCTTGATTAAATGTAATGGTGGATTTAATAATGTAATGTCTGTACCACCTCAGAAGAAGATCGTCTTCGAGTGAATAATATCAGGGGGTAATATTTTAATACGAATATTAAAATAAGAAACAAAGAAAAAAGAATGGTCTGTAATGCATACATATCGTAACCTGTAATTATGCAATTATGGCATTATGATAATTGCGAGGCACGTTGGGGAAAAATTGAATTTTTTTCTTCCATTCGTACGTTATATAATTAATTATGCAAATTTAGATTCATTATTGATATAATACCGACGTAAGTAGGGCTGCACATTATATCATTACTATGGTACATTGTGTATCCGTTAATGCACCACCGAGAGGTATTTTATTGGCTAATTAAAAGTTGGCAAAAGAAAAAAAAAAGAACTTTGCATAAAAGACAATTGTTATTCTAAAAGTTATTATCCATCTAATTGCTATAGTAACTGTTGATAGAATCAATTTTGTGGTACCCGAAAAATGCAAATGTTTCAAAGTGACGATAATGGAAAAAGTGGATTTTTGGAAGTAGAAGGATTTGACATTTGACAACGATGTATCACCTGCCTCGCTTCCATTTACATCCCGTGACATCATTGCTAATGATAATAATTAATTACTGTTTCAGCGTCGTTAATATCTGTGGGTTGTGGGCAAAACTAAATAACTCCATTTATTAATATTTGAATGTTTCGCGCCATTGTAGATGGCGCTGGTGAAAGTAAACATCATTTCCTCAAAACACAGAAAATTGGAGTGTACCTAGTTTTTCCCACAAACCACGGATATATCAAGTGACACAGTAGTGTCACGACGAGCCAAGGTCTGTGTTTTGTGGGAAAAACTAGATAACTCCATTTTTTTACAAAAATTGTATTTATAGCAAATTTAAAATGAATTTTCCACCAAATTTTTATATTTTTTTTAAATCATAATTACTAAAATATATTAAATTTGAAGATAACAAAGCAATTTATCTTGATAACATACACATGTGATAATGTTAAGAGGATGTCAAAGCCGAACTAGAAATTCAAACTCTCAATTTCCCGCCAAAAGTTGTTTTTTCTTAATATTCAGCAACTTCGGATAATTAATCAACCTAAAATTATGAATATTAAGAAAAAACAACTTTTGGCGGGAAATTGAGAATTTGAATTTCTAGTTCGGCTTTGACATCCTCTTAAATGAAAACTTTAATTGTCTTTTCCACGAAATAAACAGAAATGGAGTTATTCAGTTTTTCCCACAAACCAAATGTTATTTGGTATGACCTATTAATGAGAATGATGTTTCCGTTTGATTTCAGGTTGATCAGGTGGTGGGTGAGAGTGAAGAGTGTTTCGGTGTGTTCTCGGATAAGTTAAGTCCCGTCGGGTCGTGCGTCCGGGACGTGACGACGTTTAAAACTGGCGGGCAACCTGGCTCGGTCCCCCGTTGTGGTGGGTGGCAGTGGGGGCGAGGGCGGCAGCGCGTCAGGCACAGCCGGCGGCAGCGGCAGCGGGAACGCGAGCGGCTCCGCGAGCGGCTCCGCGAGGGCCGCGTCCTCGGCCGCGGCTGCCCCGGAGGAGGCCCCCGGCGCGGAGGGCCCCGCGCCGGGGGCACCGGTCCACATCATCGACTGGGAGGAGACCGACCGTTTCTCCTTTGAGGACTCGGACCGATTCGAGGAAGATTCCCTATGCAGTTGGAGCAGCGAACCAGAGTCCATATGCAACAATTGGCGAGGATGGCGTCGACCTCCCGCTGCGTTTGGCGCCTCGAGGAAACCCAATGAAGGTTGCAACATTTGCATTTCATACGATTTCATTTCACGCTACAAACTTACAGACGTCATTTTTGGCGCTTCCGTTGTTAAACCATTCTCAGCCATTGATGCGTTTTCGCAACATTTACAATAATCTATTTTTTTCTTGTTTTAAGGTAGTACTAAAGTTAACTGAAAAATATCAGGATTCTTTGAAATTTTGGATAATGAAAATATGAGTGATTAATTGCAATTTGTCTGAAGTTTCAGAAGAATGGTCTGTTTAGAAGGGAAGATATTTGATTTCAACAATAGAGAAATTAACATTAGCTCTTATGGAATAAGGTCTTGTGAGCATAGTTATTTCATTATAAAATCTATATAATTGCGATGAATATCTGAGTTATCTGAGATTTTAATATTTCAAGATTGTAAACAGTTTTTACAATCTGGAATCCAGAGTTTGGATAGTGGAAAGAGGTTAGACTCGTACGCTGAACAATCTACATAATTTACAATCAAGATTGTGGAATTTAATAATTTATTTCTTATGTTGTTGGTATAAATATTCTTAACATATTTAAGTCATAAAATTTCGACGAATATCTGTATCAAAAAAATCTTTTCAATAGCAGTATAAATCCAATGAATTTGATTAGAGTCATATTCCGAAGACTGTTTATTTGGAGTGTCTGAGTTAGAGATCTCTTTTTTCTGAAACATATATATATATATATATCGTAATTTCTTTTGGACCATTTACAGATTGTTCTATTGAAATATAAGAACCCGTACAAAGTGCGACGTTTAAAATGATTTAAGATGTCTCCTTTGAAAATTGCAATAAAAATCCGTGTAATCGTACAAGATATAAAATATCTTTACTTTAAATTCATTATGTTTTTCTATTTTAAATAATAAATAAGATTTATACATTTTCCTTTTTATTTCAGGGATCCTATTTGGTATTCCGTACATTGGTTGCACCATATAATATAATGACGTTGTGGGCATGCGTGCTGAAAATTCACTTATATTGAGAGAATTATTTTTTTATTCATGTGCAACAGCTCTAGAAGAAATTACGTTCTTCCTAGAATCATAATTTTTACAGTTCCTACCATACAGGTTGAGATAAATTTTCCATTTTATTTTACCTAATCCCCTGCTCTGGACACTTTTGTACTGAAATATAAAAAAATGAAACGGTTGACATTACACGAGGAAAAAAAAAATAGCAAGCATTTTATTACGTCGGTTGTTTTCTGCAGACAGTTTTAGTATTATTTTATTTATCAACAAAATTTTACTTTTAAAAGGTTTTTATAGAAAATATACACAAATGAATATAATTATAAATTCATTTTTATATGTGCTGATAAATATTGTTATTGGAATTAGAAACCATCGTGATTTTGATGAAACCCATTCCATGGT
>JABFQA010000363.1:0-21130 GCA_022817065.1 Probaryconus sp. ZL-2020
ATAAATTTTTCAAACTACGCAAAACGCGTATTTTATCTCTTTAATAAAATATCATAAATATCTAACGTTTCACGAATTTAAAATTCAAGACTTAATTAGTACGTTTTCAGAACATTCAGTGTCTTATTTTAAGACAATTTCATTTAAATATTCAACATAATTTAGTTTTTTGATTCATTATATCTTTAAAATAGATAAGCTCAAATGTAGATAGATACAAAGAAATTCTGAATTTAGATCAAGCAAGATTTGAGTCCAAAAAGAAAGAGAGACGCGCACATTTAAATAATCTAAATATTTTGTTTCTGAAAGCTTAAAAAGGTCCACGTAGTTTATTTCCATCTCTATCTATGGGGATATAACAATCCTCTCGCAATCAGTGTAGAATGATTTCATTTAATTATATATTTATGTTAGTTCTTCACGCAATGCCATTAATCAATTGAAACAATCATTTAGTTACAGAAAAGCAGTAGAAGTATTTAAATGTAATATGATAATACACACCATGTGAGGATAATTAATCAACAACTACCGATAAGCTTATAATAAGAGAACCATCGAAATTTAGATTAATGGTCCTAAATATATAAATATGCTATTAGTAACGAAAATTCATATTCGACAGCCACATTTACACTTTTAATTCTCGTTGAGATTTCTACCATCGTCTTTAGGAATGTTGCCTTTGAAATTCTTTTGTACATCTCTAGAAACAAAAAAAAAAAAAAAAATTATATGCATAATTACTATATTTATTTAATAGCAATTTGCAGATAACTTTTAAAACTACCCAAACACTGAAAATGTTCTGTTTTTTATGTTTATGAAATCAATACGAATTACCATAGAAAATCATAATTTGTACTTAGTCTAAAGTAGACGAAATAAAGTGTATGCTATACTCTTGCATAATGTTAGTTGAACTTTTTTTTTTTTGTCTGAGAGTGTACTTTTATTAGCATATACCGATAATTGATTGAACATGAAAAATGTATAATATTCGACGCATACTGAAACAAAAAGAATGTCACGTTTTATAACAGTATTTATAATGGGGAACATTTAAAATATATGTTATTAATAATAAAGATTTTACTGCTATACTGATGAATGAAAATAATGTGTAAGACAGCGTCGTATATTAAGCGCATCCTTTGATTAGTTTCTCCAATACCGACACTGATGGTAATAAATTATTATTTAATGTAAGAATTTGCATTGTAAAAATTTTATGTCCAAATACATTTTTCAATAACGTAGTAGATAAGTTTATATCGTTTGCAGTAAATATTAATTCAATTTAAAAAAGCCAAAAATCCATTACACAATTAACGTTATTGCTCATTCTCTAAATATAACGATCACATGTATGTCTCATTTCATTGAAATCATACTTACTTACTATTTTAAAACGATTACCCCCTTTACACTATAAAAAAAATCTTTGATTTGACAGATCCAGATTTAATTGCCCCAAATTAAATGAATAATTTATTTGTTACAAGATAAATGTATATCCACGATGAAATGTAAATCACTTGAATTCAAATTAAAGATTCTAAGGCAGACTAATTGATCTAGTTTTAGAAAGCCAACGTTACTGACGGAATCCAAATGTTTTTTCTGAACATTTTCACTTTATTTTTAATAACTTATTAAAAATATGTTTCAAACATAAATCATCCGAGTGTTAAAGTTTATATCGTCGATGCTATAACAACAATAATAATAATAATAATAATAATAATAATAATAATAATAATAATTGTTATAAGGCGTTGACACGAAAATGACTTTAAAATAAAAGTACTTCAAAATTGAATGGGGATGATTTATTCGTTGCACGGTATAATATTATTGGCCATAAGATATTTCCAAAGCACGTCACCACGTGTGATTTAAGCGTCCACAAATTGCCAACTTCCCCTGTCTACATTGCAAATAGTCATCGCGTTTGCCAAGAACCTGTCCACGCATATGGTAACGTCATCGCCGCACCATTGTTGGCGCACTAATAATTGTCATTAACTGACACGCTCCAAACATGTCACCATGACAATTATAATCCCGTTCAAATGCAACTTCAAATGCCATTAAATAACGAACGAGGAATGTAAAGGAAAATAACTCGTTGTTTCATCGTCGTTATCAGGAAATGATTTATAATGGAACAAACGAACGAACATCTCGTTCGCAATATCAATTCCGTCAATTTTAATATTAACAGAATTTTAATTCGCAGAAAATATGTTCGTCCGATTAATCCACTTTCCCGAAAAGGAATCCACCAATTTCAACCTTACCACTCGTTCATTACAAAATTCACGAGTGACTCAGTAACATTAACCCATAAACACCATCGAAGGAAGCCCAAATAAATAATTAATACCTCCCGAATAACGCGAAATTGGTTGTCCCATTGAATCGCCGTTTCACATTTTAGCTGACCAAAAATGTTCCCGACTATCCTAGCAATAAATAAACGGTCGTCGCTAATAAATAAGCGATAAAAATATTTACATGTAAACGTCAAGCGAAAGTGATACGAGAAAGGCACTTAAAAGTTTTAGCGTGAATTAGATATCATTTGAATGCGGGGACATAAAGCGGAGAGGAGTCCGGGCCTCGCGCGAAAGGAAATAAATGTTTGCGATCATTCACGTGGACGCATTAAAAGCGACCACCGTGTATATTAATAAATAATGCATTAGTCAAGTCATGAGCCACGATATGCTAATGAATAGGCCGGCATCGAAAATTCAAGAGCGATATTACACCTGATATACGTTGACACTTGAATGGTACGCTGAAAATCTTGAAACGCCGTCTCGTACCCCATCGGCTCAAACGTTGATATTATTCGTCTAGTTGTTGCAAGGCTGTTTAGCAAAATCGCGACTTCGGATTTGTCGATTTTACAGTTTAAGAACCGGCTGCAGTGACGCCACCTTCGACGCGATGCCTTTTTTAGTGTTAGCTAACTTTAGCATTAACGACGAGGTAATGAATCAAGGCGTGGTCAATACAGTTGGGACTGGACATCATTTCTTCCTCCTTTTTTCCCTTCCTCTCTTTCTCTATTTTTTTTTTCAACTCCTGCTTCTGCTGTTGCTTCTTCTTCTTTTCTTTTTGCTTTTTTGGTCACTTATTTATTTACTTTTTTTTTTTCCACGCGATTGTCCGACTCGCGTGACTCGATGCGAATGGCACGTCCCACAAATTCAGACCGGTGTCTTGACTTCATATTCCGCCGGAGCCACATACCTGTTTGCTTTAACGTGACTAATATTTTCAGATTGTTGTGGAAGCAGCGCTTTAATTTAGCAATTGAGATGTTTTTGATTCGTGGCAATATTGAGAATTCATTTGGAAAATTATCAGGCTGACTTTGTAAAAGGAAACTTGTAAGACTAGTGCTTTTAATTGGTCGGGGCGAATGTATAAATAATATTTTTTTTTTTAACTTCTTTTGGACTTGAGCGTGTGACTAATACATTCGAGCAATGACGAAAAATGTCCGCATTATCCTACATAATGTAGTGGACATTATTATTTTTTTTTTTTTTCTTTATTCTTCTTTGGATTCTACAAGGTTGACTCCTATTCCTGTCTTATACCAAGAACGATATGTAAAATGATATTTAATTTTATTTAAATAACATCGGCTTTAAGACAAAAGATTAGCAATGGTTAATTAAATTGACCTCCGTTATATCCCTGTTCGTCTATTTCCTGCAGAAATTTCTGAGAGAAAAAACTAGTTTAATTACCTTTTTACACTGTTAATGGACGAGATCATACGCGTATTAAACTGCGTCGTGTTTTCAAGGAGATTTATTTAGTTGTATCAAAATTAGCATTCGTTGATTATAAAAGCAAGATTTTCCTTTTTGAAAAATTGTTTGCAAACTTCGAAAAATAAACGCCTGCGAAACAGGCAGTGTTTTTGGTCGGGCGCGTTTACGTAATGAAATCAACATCGCACTTAAAGCATTTAACATTATTAAAAATGATAATTCACAGAACACATGATTTATAGGTCAGGACAAAAGAAGTTCGATAAAAAAAAAGAGTCTGACTATCCGAAGAATCTACTGTAGTCTATTTCAATTCAAAATATTTATTATCATTATTCAAAATTATGAGTCGCACACTTCATAATTCATTTGCCGAATATTATTTATATTCTGCGAATTATTTATAGCGATATTTTGGATTCATCGTGTGAATTCCAACAAAATGTTAACAATTTGAAGTCGTTTTTTTTTTTTTTGACGAAGATCATTTTTACAAAATTGTTAACGAAGATAACCATTTTTGACGATTTTTAAAAGACGCGACCATTCATCTAAATCAAAATATAAAGGAATGTCGTGTGTCAGAAAATCGATTCCTATCAATTTTAATTTCTGGTCCCCAAAGAAAGGTGAAGGGCCAAAGATTCGATTTCGAAAGCAGCTACCGTTCTGAGTATAAGACGTCTCATTCTTTCTTACAATTTTAACGAGCGATCTTTCTCCTTCGAATCCAGCTTCCGTCTCTGTCGTGGTATCTCGGCGCGATCCTTCACAAGTGTCGTTTACACGAGGCCGTGGCATCTCGATGATTTTCAATCGACGTCAAATAGATAATACATCGTGTTATCGGCTAGACCGAGACACTGTCGAGGCAATTGAACTTGTACCACCGATACTCGTAAATTAGCAGTCTTTGAACTGGGTTATCCAGTTTATACGACGTCTATTATGAGCGAGACAAAATCTAATTTCCAATGTTAGCAGACGCAAAAATTCCATGTGATATACCTATTTCGAATTCACATAAATTATCGGTGTGTCGCGAGAAGTAAATTACCGAGGGAGAAATTATTGTCAATCACTTAACTATTGACAAATTTTAACTCGTTATTTATGATAAGCCGAGTGAGTCGAGTATTCTAACAATGAAAGTATGGGTCGTTTGTGGCACACGCGTTACAGAGTAAGTCAGTCAATTAAACGCACTCTACCTTTCATCTTTTATTTATCAGAATTATAACTTTCTATTGAAAAACTTGTACTTGCGATGATAACATTTCATAAATTATAATCCTTTTATGTCTGTTATCTTCTTTCTTTTTTCTAGTTATTCAAATTCTTTCTTCTTCTTCTTCTTCTTCTTCTGCTTCCTATCCTTCTTCTTCATAATTATTAGACTTTAATTAAGACGAATAATCAAGTTTATCAAATACAACAATTGCCATAAAGAGTATCAGGGAAACATTTAATTCCCGAGTAATCGGCAAAAAAACAATTATAGATAATACGTGACATTTTTCTTAAAGCGCTGTAAAAGTGGTCGTTAAATTTCAATGATTGTTCAGATAAAATGAAATACAGGCGCTTCGTCTTTTTCCAAAATTAAATTCGACCACCTATGTAACCAACGAAAGGCAAAACCGGTGATTGATACTGTTACGTGGGAGTTCCCGCAATCCGGGAGCCTGGGCCCGCGGCCGGGTCCCCGAAATTCCGTCTCGGCTCTCGGTTTATCGCATTTTTATTTTAATTTCCCTGGATTCTATCGATCACTTCATAGAAATCGACTCGGTGCTAGCACGAGCCACGGGCGTTTGTTTCGTTCCGCCATAATTCATTTGCCAGGAACGGTCTAAACAATAATTAAGCGGAATTGCAAATGAACGTGTTAGCGAACGTGCGAATACAAATGATCGTGTCGTGGATTTTGACATGATTGTACATCACACTTTTGGCTCTTTGATAAAACTGTGTCCGGTTGACATTAACCTAAGGATTTTGCAATTACTATAAGTTACAAATGAAATGCTTCAGGGACCTTCTCTCTTTTTCTTTTTCTATTTGGAATGTTGAATAATCATTTTTTAATTGTACTTTGAAGGATTGTGTGAGAAATCAAGAAACACGTTTTAACGATGATCCAATGGTCATTGTAAAATGCTAAGTAAACGTGCTAAAGAGTATTTACGATGGGATTTAGTCTTCATTGTTTCATATTAAATAATAAGGATCAACGATTTCTGGGAAGATGATTTAAATATTATCTAATGACTCTAATAAAGTATCGAAAGGATATTATCGTTTTATTTGGCCAATAAAGGTGTCGTTATTGTTGTGGGAAAATGACAATTGCCGCATCACCCGCAACTACTGTAATTACAAGTACAATTGTGGTAAACGCAGCAACTATCGTAAAACTGTCTTTAGAATTTATTGCAACAAATATTATTGTAGTGTTTACTGCTAATGATATTTATAATCTATATTATAAATAACTTCGGTTTAATAAAAGACGTTGCGTGGACATTGTTACGTGAAGCGTGTATGCATTGTTTTTATTATTTTGATCGAATATTTCTCATAACTGTTCGGTCATCTCGCGTGACTTTATAAATTCTTCATAAGAATTATTACTTTTACAATATAATTATATATTTATCTGAAACGAAAATATCTATGAGATTGTAAAGCGTTTGTTCGAATGATGAACAATTTACGAGGTCTTCTTGGAAAATTTAATGTTTGATTATTAAATTGAGATTTTGTTGGATTTTCAAGTCTATTAAATTGTCCGCAACATTTATTACTGGCAACAAATGTTAACGAACAAGATGAAGCAATAATATTACCCGGAAAACTATTATTGAATTTTTAATTATTCCTTATTGCTGTGATGTAAAAGCGGCAATCCATTTGTTCTCTCTGCTATTCGAACGAGCCAACACAAATTATCAGAATACTAAATCCAAAAAGATTGGAAAATATTTTAGAAACTATCTAAGATTTTTATCTAATGACATCATCAAAATTCTATCAGCGTTTCTACAATTTTTTTTTTTTTTTTTTTTTCACTCCAACTGCTGAAGATTCAGTAATTAAATATTTCTCGATTAGAAGTTTGAAACAAAACTGACATTTTTTTATAACTGAATTAATTTAAATAACATTTGCCAATTTTCAAGATAACTTGAAAATTAATATTGATGTTAAAGATATAACTTTCGAAATGTTTAGTTGGAGCAACTACTCAAATAACTGTATACAGAAGAGAACATTTTATGAACGATATCAAATTACATGAAATTCATTCGTCTTCTGTATATATTCCAATAAAATAATGTGACAAAATTAATTTATGAGATCGGAGGATCATCGTACAAGAAGATAAATGGACTGATAAAGTAATAATCAGAACTTTTAATTTCTTTTTATAAAAATTTTCAAATCAGTATTCTAAATTATGTAAATATCAATGGATTTTCATATCTATACAATATTTATATATAATTAACGGCTGTTACATTGCAGATCGTTCTTCAAGTGCAGCTGATACAAAAATTTTTTAAATTGCACACATCCCAGATAATTCGAACATCTTTCATGATTATAATTAATAAAGAAAGCCAGAAAACAGATAATTTATTCATTTATAACGTTTACACATATAGCTACATAAGGCAGAATAAAACTTTGCCTTATTATAATGAAAATCTTCATTAACTTTTTGATTTAGGTCAGATATATTCGGATTTTGAAAAATATCAGATAACAATCGCTTTTAACTGTTGCTCGAACTGTTTTTAATTTGTCGCCATCGTTTCAGACATATCCGATTACAGATTAAACATTATATTTACACAATTATTAAAGTCAGGTTTCCAGATTTTCTTTCAAGTCAGAAGTTTCATGTTTTTTTTTTTCCCCGAAATTTCTTCAAATCTCTTTTCCCCAAACAACCATTCATCGTATAAAAAGAAAGGTTTCCCAATTACGTTTCCAATAAATAACGTAATGAACAGTAACGTAATGTTCTTCTCTGAAAAGGCAAAAAATCTGTTTTACTTTCCTGTTGAATTTAATCATCTCAACGACTCAATTAAAGAGAAGTGAAGTTTTTTCTTCGACGTACGATTTTTGAAACTCAGTGTCCATAAAAACAAAATCCTCTTGTTCCAATCGCAGCTACAAATATCGAAGAATTAATAAAATCGAGGAGTAATCTCAGCGAGTCTTTGTTGTTGGCGTCGAATTGAAAAGGCATAAAGAGCGGAAAGTTCGAGCCTATAGTGAATGAAACGCATGGCATATTTCGACTTTCGCTCTTGCGAGGATCAAGTCAGTCGATGGCTGTTGGTCCTCTTCTTTTGCAGCGTTGCCATGCAACGTTTCATCCTCAGGCCCAGGTGTCTTCCGTGGCGTGTACGGGCTGTATCTCGTTCTCCACCCACTGCAGGAACGGGTTAACAACACTTCGGAGACCTGTTGCCAGCCGTTTCAGAGAGTCTCTTGAGCCTTCCGCCTCGGAGCGCTCTCTCTCTCTCTCTCTCTATCTCTCCCTCTCTATCTCACTCCTTCTTCTTTCTTATTGTATGTACTTCTCCGTTCCGTTCGCCTTCACTCAGGTCCACGCACTTTGGTTGGTGCGTAATATCGCATACTTCATCATTGCCGAGATGTGTACGCGTGCACGTCCGCACAGCCAAGAGAGAAAACCACAGAGAGAAAATAAGAGCCAGGCACCAGCGGTGGGAGCGGGACTCAAAATGTAACGCGGCTTATAGAGGGTACGGCACACGCCACACGCCACCGCATAATAATGGAGTAATGAGCCAAACTCGATACCACCAATTCCATAAGTCCCATTCTGCGTCAATTATTCTTTCTCTTCGTTAACCGAGATCGTTACTAGAAAACACTCTGTACGCATTCTGGTGCCTTATCGAATGACAGGAGCTTTGGCCATTCGGGCACGTGCCTTCGCCAAAAAAGGAAATCCTTGCGTTGGCGCGCTTCAACGTACAGAGAGATAAGCCTTTCGTTAAATATTTCAGAAGGAATTAATGCAATGGAATTGAAACTTTTAAAACTCCGAAATATTTTGGGATTTTTATGTTTTACGTTTTAGAAGAGATGTCGATTTTATTAGAAAAGGTTTTGTCGTAAGGAAAAATAATTACTTTGGCTCGAGAGAAAAGCTCTGAAATGTTCGACATTCGAATTTTGAATGTTGATTCGAAAAGAATTTCTGAAACTGCATATATGTGACTTATTTACATGAGAAACCAAGGGTTCTAACGTAATAAAAGAATCGCTCGAGTGGCTTTCCGTTATTTCCCACAAAAAGTGTGCTCGTCCAATTTATATTTTCACGTAAATTAGAATCCTCGTCTGTGTGTGGTCAAAATGAGATTTATGAAAATATAAAAATTTTCTTTTTGAAAAAATGGTGATTTAATTTAGTGTATGAATGGTTTTGATCGCCTGTGAAATATTCAGTAATCATTGTATTGTAACGAATGACATTTTTATACAAATGGGTCAGTTGGTTGAGTCCCTCTTAGATGAAGTGGCTGAAGAATGCTAATCTCAATAAATTACTCGAAAGGAAATAATCTCGTAAACAAATATGGTTATATTTCTGACGTGTGTTTTAATCTTTTTAGAATTTTAGGAACGTTTTCAAGCTTATTTTCTAAATAAGGTGACAAAAATTATTTATTAATTATTCTTCAAACGCACTTTTAATGGAATAGAATGATAAAATTGTTTTCGATCTTTCAAATTAAAGCGTGGAAGAATTTTAGGTCCCTTAATGATGGTAATTAGTTTTGTCGAGTGTCTATGAAATGGAGGGTAATTGAAATGCAATGAAAACTATTTTTCTCGGAAAGAGAAAAATTAGTACTCAGAGAGATAACACCAAAATGTACTTTTACGGATGAAAAAGTAATTGATTTTCTGTAATACGTGAAAGTGAAAAAAAAAGAACGTTGACATTATTTATGTACACGTAATAATTTGATAACATTTACAAAATTAATAAATTTTGCGTTAGAGAAAACGCCCGAGGAAAAAAAAATCGAAGATAAGAATATCTCGTAAATTCAAATTTACGGATTATTTATTTTCATGCAATACCCGAAGCAATGTAAACACTTATTGAACATGTTATAACATTGAATTTTTTTTAAATATACTGAATACACTTAAATTTAATGAGATTTCAGTTCACGTAATGGAAAACCATGAGATGTTAAATCAGTGAAGATAATAAGCGTTTTAATTTATTCCAAAACTAAGAGATGAGCGTTTTTAAATTATACTTCAAAAGATCTTTCAAAAAATAATTACATAAAAAATCTAAACCTAATTAAAAATGATTATTTAAATAATAATAATAATAAAAAAAAAAAAACAGAACTTTTTGTCTCGAAATTTTGTAACCTTTGTACACACTAAAGTAAATTTTTACGATCTTTCATACGACATAGGAAAAAAGTCTGACCAAAAAGACATTGAAATCAATTTACGGTCCAATTTAGCTACTAATTTTATGTTTCCTATTACGTTGTTTCTTTGAAAACTAACCGTATATTAGTATTTATTATTTTATTAGATATTATTTTACGTTTAACATATTACAATAAAAGTTAAACAGTAAATAAATAACCATATAAGTCTATGAAGTAGAATGAAAAAAAAAAATTTTATTTCTCTATCTGAGTGCCCATTTGGTGTAAGAAAGATTTATGGGATGGGTATGATTTGGTCATTTTAATGGCCGCAGTTTAAGGAAATAAATTTGAATTTTGAACAATGACTGTGACAAATATTTTGTATGTCGCTTATTTATGAATTATATTGTCATTAATTATGAAACGCAAGTAATTGAATATTTATTGGCTCTTTTGTAATGTTGATATTAATAACTAAATTTTAGTTGCAATGTAGTATTAATGCTCCTGAGCGTATGGTAATGGTTGGTTGGAATAATAAAATGTGACAGTAAAGACGAGAAGACTTGTAATGATTTTAACAGTTCCAGAGAAATATTTTCATACTAAATGATCGATGCTTTTCAAACGAAATGAATTATTCGGAATTATAATTTCAAATGTATTTTTGAAAGAGTGATTTGAAAGCACTTATAAAAGTTTTCACAATTTCAGTACGGTTTTTTGATCGTGAAACAATTGTTGGGAATAACCAATTGCCGAAAAATTAATTTAAATGGATTAGTGGAATATGTTCAGATCAATTTGCTTTGTCATATAACTCGAGATAAATCAATCATTTATGTTTTTTTCCCTTCAAAAGAAGCGCCTCGAATGAAAGGCATAACTTGATTCGAAACAATTATATGGATTAATTAAAAAGTGTTTTTCAAAACTTTAAGTGTGATTCCCAACACTTTGCGTTTAAAATACAAGGTACGATTAACACTCTCGGGTTGTCTTGTTTTAAATGGCACGTGTCAGAAGTTGAGAAAAAAATGATTAATGGTTTCTATTGTTGAATCCTTTTCTTCACTCGAGAAATGAAACAGAATGAAATGCACTTTAATTCAATTTTTGAAATTCAAGTTAAAGCGTTTATCAATATTAAACGCTTAAACAATAATCCAAATATTTAAGTAAAACAGAGAAAAATTGATTCGTCATAATAGTCTTTTGTGCATGAAATTTCAAACTTTTAACTTTGATTTAGATAAATGATTATCGTCAATGTATCTTTAAAAATTATTTTCACCAGAGCAAATCAGGTTTATAAAATTCAAGCACATTTTTTATAACGTTTCAGAGCCTTTCCTTAAAAAGAATTTTTTTCTTACTTTCATTTTATAAACCTACATTATAAAAAACATATAAACATATCGATATCCGAACGTCAATACGTTAAAAAGATTTCTTCCGTTTTCACTAATTCTTGAAAAAAATATAAACGACCAATAAAAATTGAAAAATAGTTCGACGAAGAACTGCTATAAATTTAAATTTCATTATCTTCGTGATAGATACTGTAATCATAGATTACTGTTTTTCTAAACCCTCTCATAATTGACTGGCTGTCACGTTAACAAATGCTGGCGTTTAGTTTCAAGCTTTAATATTTCTTGTATACTTGAAGTGGTAATTTGTTCGCACCTGTAACACAGGGGCCGCGTTATAAAATTTACTGCGATGCCGTACAAAATAAGCGATACGACTGGATGAAGAGTGCTATTATTTCAACTCGTTGCCAACGCGAACGTCGAGTCTTTTAACGCAGCAAAAAGCAATAGTTGTAAAACTGATAGAAGAAACGTGTCATTTTTGGTTACAGTAATTTCTTCATTAATCCTACATAATGCCTACATCTTTTTTTTTTTTTTTTATTTACAAAGACAATTTTATACACGACAAAAAATTACAAAGCCAACAGAATTGTCTCTGCAATTATCGTAAGGTTCAAGAAAATGCATTCACATTTTTGCATTTAATCTTTGCAAACAATTCTAAACGCATTTCTTTCTTCCATCTCTTTTTGTCATTTTCATCGTGAAGTTACATTTCGGAACGTTAATATCCCGAAACTCGATATCGTCGTTGTCGTTAATTTTCTCTGTACGATAAGACGTCGCAACGAAAGACGATCGCGCACGAGTCTCGGTGTATCCCAAGAAATCATTTAAATTCAAATGACGTTTTTTTTTTCTTTCTTTTTTTTTTTAAAGCGGGCATAATGATGGCGCAAGAAACACAAGTGCGAAAGAGATGACAAGTTGAGGAACGTGGCACAAGCTACTGGAGCGCAAGTTGGAACGAATTGAGCAAATCAGAGCCACATCCGATGAGGTCACTTCACGTCTCTCGGGTCCAAGACGCTGCTGGCGCGGATCTCGGGATATCGCTCTGTCCTTGTTCTCGTTCCTTTGTTCGCGCCAAGTCAATTGTCTCTGTCCTCCCTCGCGAGAGGAGCAGTCCGGCGTAAAGAAGGCGCTGCGAAGAAGGAAGAAGCGGCGCGGCGGGGCGAGGGGACCGGCTGGCACGTGACCCCGGGGACCGGCGGAGTCAACTCGCTCAAGTAGCCGGGCCCTGCCCCTTGACCTCGCACAATTTCGAATTATGTCTCCTCCGGAGCGGATATTCGTCAGGGACGGACGTCTTCTGCCTAAGGTAGAGTTACGCGGTCATTTTTCCACTCGCAAAATTGCCCGGCTTCTCTCGCTCGCTTCACGTATTATTATTATTATATGGCTCTTTTCGTTTCATTGCTTTAAACATGCTCGGAAGTTGGATTATGCTGCGTAATTTGGAAGCGCGAGACATCAAAGAGCCTCAGCACGTTATTCGTCATCGTGTTTTTAGCTTTCTGGAAATTTAACACTTAGTGGAAATTGTCCGAGTTGAAAGTCACAACAACTCGTTTGATTTTATGCTTATCAATGTTTTAGAAGTGGACTAATTCAGTTTTTGAAGGATGACTTTTTTTTTTTTCTGTCGGCTAATTGTCATGATGCGCGTGTCGTTTATTTATTTGGTTAATACGCAGTGGAATAATCTTTGCATTATTTTACTGCATTTCTTGTAACGTAGGATTTGGTTATATTGAATGCGAATTTTACCAACTGTGATTTTATTAAACGTGAATTTCGTTTCATTAAATGTGTTAATTGACAGTAGTTTGATATGAATATTAATTACATTACTACTCCTTTTTTTTTTGTGGTAATGTGAATTTAAGGGTCAATACACCCTCATCAAATAGTTTGATATAATTAAATGAATAATATTCACTTACCAACCGACGAAGACACAGCTGAAATCTACTGTAGACATTTTCGAAAAATCTGAAACAAAAAAAAAAAGCATAATGTTCATTAATATTGAAGGATATTTCAAATCAATTTAGTTTAAGATGTTATTATCAGTTCTACGTACTTTGAATAGATCGAATTAGAAGAATTAAGATTAAAATATACAAAATTACTTTTCGATTTAGAAGATTAAGGATTAAATGTCACAAAATATTTCTTAAAATCTTCTGCTAATCTGTATACATATATATTTTTTTATTTATCGATGACATGGATGACTATTACATTTAATATAAAAAATATGAATACTTCATGATGTATTGACAAGCTAATCCCCATCCTATCGTATAATAATTTAAAATAATATTTATACATAAATGTACAAATATGTCAGAGCTAAATTTAATCAAATACATTATACATAAAAAAAAAAAAAGTAATTCTAAACTCACGCTTTTTTCAACGAAAGTTATGAGTAAGCTAAAAATTGTCAACGATTCTAAATAGGAAATAGTTAATTAAGACGACCTAGTTATGATGATTAATTTTTTACTCTCAGATGATTCCATATACGTGGAACAGAAAAAAAGTGCGAACGTTGCAATATTATAATCAAACGATAACCAATTTTGTGAAACAAAAATTTCACCACCCTCGATTCCAAGCAGGAATCCTTTCGTCAAAAGCCTCGAAAAGAGCTGTCGATCAAAAACCTTACGTTTATAGACAAGTAAACAGCAAGGCCATTATATATCAATCAATTAGCACGAGATATTAAATGTGCCGGTGCTCCGAGTTCAGGGGTTAATAACATACCATATCCCTAAGGGAAAAATTTCCCATAATTACAAGAATAATGTCATAAAAACAATTGCACCGAGCTCACGAACAAGCGGATTGCGTAACCCTTACATAACAGCCGACCGCTTAAACAGGCAAAAACAGTCGTACGTTCCTTTAACATCATAATGTTTATGGTTGCACATAAACCGTAAACTACGATATCCGGTCGATAGATTAATCACTCTATATATAGGTATGACAAATGCGAGCCGGCATAAGCCATACATAGTCATGACAGTAATTATTCCATCATTTATGAAATCGAGACCGAAGCACCCCAGTCTTCGTATCATCGTCGCAGTCGATCGATGATCGTTCGATGGCGTAAAAGCCAACGCTATGACCGAATAAAGATACGAGGTCGCGAATAGTCGTAGAAGAAAAGAGAAGGAGCGGACGAATAGACGATTGGAAAGAAGAAAGGGAGAGAAAAAGTCCATGTCGCGCCTCAGGAAGGAAAGAAAGAGGAATGAGAGAGGAAGAAGAAGAAGAAGAAGAAGAAGAAGAAGAAGAAGAAGAAGAAGAAGAAGAAGAAGAAGAAGAAGAAGAAGAAGAAGAAGAAGAAGAAGAAGAAGACGAAGAAGAAGAAGAAGAAGAAGAAGAAGAAGAAGAAGAAGAAGAAGAAGAAGAAGAAGAAGAAGAAGAAGAAGAAGAAGAAGAAGAAGAAGAAGAAGAAGAAGAAAAAGAAAAAGAGATGATGGAAGGAAGGTGAGGGGGAGGTGGTGAGCGAGGACGAAGACGGTGGTGGTGGTGGTGGTGCCGGCACACGCCATATCTGGAGAGACTCCTACGTGAGCCAAAGCCTTCTTCTTCTTCTTCTTCTTCTTCTTTTTGCCTCGCCTTGGCTCGATCCACGTAGCCATGCAAACACACCTTTTTAGAGACATTACTTTCTTATCGTAATAGACGAACGCGCGCCGCTCATCGAGCTGCACTTTTCTTTCATGCCTTCTCCTCTCCGCGGATCTCTTTCTTTCATGGCACTTGCATGAATGACTCCACGCGTACTATACGAACACTAACGCGTTATTCAAATCCGTCGCTTACCGCGGCTGATTGAAAAATAATTTAGGCTCTTAGGTAACGCACTGGTTTCTCTCTAACGCGTCAATTAGGACTCTGATTATCAAGAGCTATCATTATGATTGATTTCAGATACACTTATTGGCGAATTCTTACGAGATTGTTTTTCAACTGGACGTGTATGTTTTTTTTCTTTTCTTTTATCTTCTGGGATTTTGCAATTTCTTGAGACATGCAATTCCATTGAGATTTTGTTGGGGATTTTTTTTTTTTTTTTTTTTTTATTTGGTTTTGAGATAAATGGTATGAAAAGTTTGAAGAAAAATCATTGGATTGTGATAATAATAAATTGTTTATGTAAATAATTTTATGTGACTATTAGAAGAACACATAGCGAGCTTGTCTTAGGAAATCTTAAGCTGATATTGAGTAAGAAAATTAAGAAATAGACAAGGCTGTAATATTCACTGCATTAAGTCGTGTCGTAATGGAAAAGTGTTATCTTTTTAATAAATTGGTTCAGCTTAGTCAACTTTCTTCTGCACATAAATATAAGCGCGTGATAAATTTGATCATGTGCACAATTTAGATTTTTCATAAATATTCATACGGTTCAAATGATATTCAGTTATGTAAATACATTCATTGGGTAGAGATACATCATTATAAATAGATTATATAGCATGGTACAGTTCATGGTACAGTTAATGATGATGTGTGCGGTCACTAATTTTTATTATTTCTTTTTTTTTTCAATGTGATCTTAGACGCACACACAACTAAACATTTTCAAAATTGCTACAATTTGTGAAGAAACATTAGCTGTATGCTTTCAAATTATACAGCTGAGGAAATTACACCTTGTAATGTAAACAATTATATACGAGTTTTTTTGTCAGACGTTTCTTGATGAAAGTTATTAGTGTTTTATTGGGGGAAAAGATAATTCAGAAGTTGACACGCCGGATAATATTGATTGTACCGATGAATTCATGAATTTTAGAGATACTTTGAATTAGTTTTGTATTATTATTCCGATCAAAACACTGTTTGACCATTTTATGATTTCAACCGTAAAATGGCCTGTGAAAGGGACTTAATTTTGACATAATCGAAGATCTCGAACAGGTAGTTGCTAACGCGAAGAATGGTAGGTATACGTTTGAAATGAATTTATGAACTGTTTATACAAACAAAAGCAAGGACGCGGCCAGGTAGAATTTTAAATAGGTTACCTCTGAAATCCGTCTAGCACTTGTCTGGATTTTGTCACCACAATTCTAAAAAAGATGTTAGCCGCGTTCTAAAGTAAATAAAAAACTGACTCAAATTTCTCTGAATTCAGATTAGAAATATTAAGGCTTTTCTCAACATTGAGAAATCAATTTTCGAATTAATTCAAGTTTTGAATTAATTACGACGACAAAGTTTGAATATAAAACAAAAAGAATTAAATATTCAGGATCGTATCTTTCAACAAGTTTTATAATAACTGAAACCTGCATACTTTAAGAAATTAACTAACTTTTCAGCAACACCTACGACCGTTTCAAATGATAAAACAATTCATTCGAGAAAACTTTGTTATGAAATTAATTTGCGATAAGCTAATTTCAGCTTATCTTTGCTACGGCATCACTATCAATATTGCATCATATTCAAAGTTAAACCCCCAAAAAAATTGTACTTCCATTTCCAAACATTTCTTCTTGCATCGTTCCCTAAAAGAATTTCTAAACCCGATTTTTAAATCATCAAAAATCAATTCCCCCCAAAAAATCTTCATTACATCCCTCCATCATTCATGCATACAATTTCTTTTAATCAATCAGACAATTCATTTTGTAAAACGATTGTTCACATTAATAAAGTGAACAATCTTTGAGCAGTGGCAGTGGAGCAAGGCAACCGTAAAAACTGAAATTTCGCGAAAGATCCGATGCGCTCGGTCGCCTTTACCCTCTCGTTCTGGCGCACGATAACCCCTTGGTCGATCGGAACCACGCGCGCACTAAGTGTTGTGCGGGGGTGCGCCCACGCCGGTGACGTCATCGGCGAACGTCGGCTACGTTAGCGGAGAAGTTGTTCACGGGAACGATTGCGCGCGCACAAATACAACACACATGCACGTGCACAACGCATTGAGGAAAGACACAGATATCCCCGCGATGTGCCAGTGCGAGTGACAAGGGGTCGTGGGGGTACGCGAAAGTGGACGCGGGGACCAAAGGGGCGGAAACGGGGAAGAGAGAGAGAAATAGAAATAGAAATAGAGAGAGTGAGAGAGAGTGAGAGAGAGCCGCGGGGTGGGGTCAACACGTACCCGAGGAGGGAAAGAATGAATGGAGATTGCGGACTATGTCGGAGTTAGCAGAAGGATGATCGGGGTGTTGCGGCGGGGGAGGATACGCGAGCGCTCCGCAAGACGCGAGCTCAGACGAGGACGCGAGGGGCGGGGCGGGGGGGGGACGCGCGGAAAGTACCGGCGTGGAGGTAACAATTTGCGATTGCAAAAAACCATTCATTCAAAGGCACTGACGGGATATGTATGGAGGATATTCGAGAAGGATAAGCGTTCGAAGGATATTAGGAATATTCCGAGACATTCAAAACTATATAAAAAAACGATACGGGCGTTTATTAATCGTAAGATTACTTTAATCACAATTAAAGTACTTTTGTCAAAGATCGTTTCTAAACTTTCATTTCTAACAATATTACAGAGAGAATCATTGGTTAATAATGAAATTGGGGGGAAGAAGTCTTTTCCATTGGATCATTTTTATCCTACATTGTCAAGAATAATTGTGCATAAATTCACGGTAATAAATTTTTATAATGAGATATATATGCAGCTATGGGTGTTTATTATGCCTAACGGTCATTTGGAATTGGGGTGGGGGAGGGGGAGGTTAAATATTTTACTTCGCACCTCTTGATGCAAGAGTTTGGAATGTATGGGAAATCGTTAACAATGCGGTATAAAGTTCTGATTGATCTATAAGGAGAAAAGTCGTGTAATTAATTGAAACTAGACATTGTGTTTGAACCAACGATGTTAATAATTTTGTTCTTAGTTCGATCGTTCGATCTAAGTGTTTTATTTCAATCTCGAGATTTAAAACCTCAATGTTTCCTAACGATCATCAAATGGCAAGATAAATTTAATTCCCTATAATCCATAAATTGAAAATCATTTTACTTTGACTTTCTATTAAAAATTTTTTATAGGGAAATTATCTATTGAAAATTAATCTTCGTGATTCTAAGTGTTTGAATGTTTGTTGCATAAATTCCCAGTATATATATATATATATAATTGATATGTTTAATTCATTTTAATTTCTTATGATTTTGGAAACATTTTTTGTTGAATATTATCAGTCAAATAATCAGTCAAAATTTCAACATCTACTTATCACGATGTATTATCAATATCCTTCAACGGTCTAATACGTTGCTCATCAATCAACGAGCATCATTTTTCCAACGACAAACCAATTAACTCACGCACTGAAAAAGAAAATTATTGCTACCAATATATTGTTTCCTCAAGCAGAAAATTCATTATTTATTCATTCAGTTAAATACGTTTCAGCATACAAAAAGTACAGCTTCTGAAATTCTGCTTATCTTAATATTTCATCTAAATTCAAATTACTTAACGATTTTAATGAATTTGAGAAATCATAATATTTGGAGTACATTAATTCCTATAATATAAAAAGGAAATCTGCTCACTGAATCACACATATAAATATTTACAATCATTATAAAAAATAAAAGAACAGAATATTAAATCTAAATTACAAATAATTATCAACTCTGGTAACATTAGATAATGTTTACACGTACCGTTCTAATTAAAAATAAATTATTAATTACAAGCAAACGAAATAGGAAATCGTCTCGATCATTCATTTACCGTCGAAGATCAGATATCGCTGTTTTACAGATCATTAATTAAATTTTGCGATCATCAGTTAAATTTGTACGATCGGGCACTAAATTTCAAAGGTCACTAATTAAATATTGAAGATGAAACTTTAATTTATAACGCATCAGATAACTTTACGATAACGAGCAGGCAATGGTCACTGACAAAATACGTAACAGCTTAGCAACATTTTCAATTTTATTCGAAGATGAAACTACAAACAAATTCTTCGACAAAGATCATTTATAAAGCCTATCCCATGATATTTTTTTGGATTACAAAAATGAAAGTTGAAAACCATAAGCACGTAAAATTAAAAAATGAAAAAAAAAATGGAATTCCATTACAATAATTAATTTAGCACTTTTCCTAAGATCTTCTGATAATATTCAACTTAAGATAATATCCATCTAAAACGATCAAAGGTGGTAATTAAACCGGAGGATCTTGAAGGTATGAAACGCGAAGAATTTCATGAATGAAGATCATAATGAGTTAAAGTGTTTTAGCTCAAGTGAAAAACGAAGGAAAAGAGATAAGTCAGGCGAATCGATATATCTTATCAACGAGTTTGCTAATCGGAAATAGAGTTTTCGCGTGCGGTTGCTTTGGGGCTCGTTAAGTGTCCTCGGGATCGAAAGAAAGCCGGAGCAGAACATATTATATCGGGGTGATGTCGGCGACACGTGACGTTGGCAATCTCGTCTTGGCGCTCTCCGTCTCTGTCTCTGTCTTTCCTTCTCTCCTTCCCTCTCTTTCCCATTCTCTCTTTTCCTCGCACCGACGACTTGGCGCGCGAGCTACTCTTTATTAGTCTAGCGCGGACCATCGCGAACCCCTTGCTTGCCTGCTTGCCTGCCTGCGGCTCCAGCGTGATGCGGAGGACTCGTCTCCGCGCTGGACCACGACAAAACAGAAACAAAGAAAGAAAGAAAGAGGTCAAATACTCCAGAAACAGAGCAAAAGACCAGGAAAAGTGATACTCGTGATGTTCACTGATTAATTTACGAAAGAAAAAAAAAAAATGATTTTTCATATGAAAAAGTGAAGTTCGAAAGAAAGGACTGTCGTGGATTTTGAAAAAGAAGAACCCGGTTGCTTTGTGAAAATGTTGTGAGGGGTGATATTTTTTTTTTTATGTGGTATCTTGGTTCTGCGAAGTGTCCGTTACCAGGATCAGTGTGACACGAGTTACGCCGGGAAACCGCGAGGATAAAGTTTTCGAACGCGCAATCGGATTCTTCGCCGGCGGATTCGTTGGTTCTTGTTTAAGAGTGTGCGCATTTTGGAGAACCAACTTCCGGCCTCCGTTTGGTTTCGTCTTTTCCAGGTACGAAAAAAACAAAAAAAAAAAAAACTTTAAATGAAACTGAAGAGATATTTGACGCAATTAACGTTAACTCTGATTAATGATAGCTTAATTGAGAAACAATGCGTAGATATTTTTAGTTTATAAATCAATTATCATTTGGTCTCATCAATGAAAATTAAAGTATAGGGGTTGTTACTTTTGTCGTATAATAGTTATAATCAATTTTGATGATTATTAATTTTGTGCCTTTTCGAATGTGAAGCGTTAAGGTAATATCAATATTAATCGAACAGTTATTGTAAAAACTTATACAGACAAAGTTTTTTTTTTTTTTTTTTATTATTATCACACAGATATTCAACTTTGTTAATTATTAGAAAAATACCGAGAACATTAATTAATAATATTATTAAGATAAA
>JABFQA010000364.1:0-21099 GCA_022817065.1 Probaryconus sp. ZL-2020
AACGGCTTATACCCCGATAATCGACCATTTTTTATAAACCCTTTTTATTGTTTTTTTTTTTTTTTTTTTAAATATCTGGGAATCAAATAAAAGTACAAATCGAAATCCTTCAATTATAAAATATCCGTATTACTATTCGTGAAAAATAAATGATTTTTATAACAAATTGTATGTTTCGTGGCATTAATTCATAATGAGATACTGCGAGAGCTAGTTCTCCATATCTGGCATGATAAATGTATCGCTACTGTTAAAAAATATATCTTTATTTCCAACATTATAATAAGCATTCTTTAAAAATGCATACTCGTGCTTTTCTTTTCTTTATTTCTATTTTTTATTTCTTTTCTTTTCTTTTAGAAGAAGCGCTTCGAAGTGTAGGAAAGATGCAGAAATGTATTTTATGTTTAATGTTCCTATTAGCTTCAGTTAATCCTCAAGTCGAGCGACGTTTAAAATAAAAGAAACAAGGAGGAGAATTTTTTTTTTTTTGAGATGTGAAATATTTTAAACAACGTTACCTGAGGAATTTTTGTTAACTTCTCCAAAGCTCCTTGCGCATACACTTTTAAAGCAAAGATAATACTCACTTTTTATCAAAGACAAAAATCTAATTTAAAATTTGTATTGTAACGCTAAAAAAATGTTTAAACAAATAACATTTATTTATTTTAATTTACTTTCTCAAAGAGGAAGAAAGGATTGATTTTCTAAAACGTATTATGTTCGTGGTAATAAATAACATTTTATTATGAAAAGTATTTGATTATAAAGGCTCTGCAGTTTAGACGTGTCCATGACATTAAATTAAGATACACAAAGTATAAATAACGCAGATAACTTTGGAGTAGATTGTACTTCAGCATGAAGATGAAAAACCTGTTTCTTTTTCGTTCATATTACGAGCTTGACGTGCATTCATATGAAGATGACTTTTACGTTCTTTTTCCAATCGGCTTACAAGTTATCTGATAGTACTTTCTAATGTTACTTAGTAGTTTAAGTGGGAGCATGGGCACTAAAGGGAATCAATGTCAAGTGTTTCTGATGTGGCTCTGTTTTACATTTCACTGGGAACCATATTTTCCGGCTTTCCGACTATCCAATGTCAACTTAAAAGAACGTTTAACATTTTTTGATTATGAATGATATACGTTCCATTTTATGAATTCTAAATATTTAAAGTTATTTGAAATTATTTTATAAACTTTCATTATTCAAATAATCATTTGTAAAACAAAAAAAAAACATTTCTACAAATTATTTGATTTTTGTTAGTAACAATCATTAAACTAAATAAAGTTCAGTTAAAACTCCCTAATCTAAAACCAGTAAAAGTTAACACTTCTTCACTGAGAATAAAATTTAAAAGTCAAAGAGCCGAACTAATTCTACAATCGGTGTATTCTTTTCTTTTTTTTTTTTTTTTTGTGACTGCCGATAAACCGTGAACATTTGCATATCACGACAAACAGTCCATCGGCCCCATCATCAGGTCGTGCACAAGTCCAAGTCTTGTTACTCGATCGTTCCCGAAAATTCCGGTACATGTTCGGCTTAATTTAAATATTCGTTGTTTTTTCCCTGTACATTCGTTGTTTTTTTTTTTTTTTTGGCCTCTCAGCGCGCGCAAACAAACGAACTATTGACCTTTCGCCAGTAACCAGCAGGGCTTGAGCAAAGCGACGGCGATCTCTTGCGATTACGCTGTCGACCTTTGCGAGCGTCCGGCACCGCGTGACATCGCGACGTCATTCGCCTTCTCTTTCTTCCTCGACCTCTTAGTCAAATGTTTCTGTCCTGCTTGAACATTCCGAATAAGCTACTGTACTTGCACATGCACGCGAATAACGCCACCAGGTGCTGGCTTTGATCGTGCCAAGTAGGACAATGTTGCGTTAATATCACCTTAATTAACAAGCCGTAAATTATTACAAAATTTGGACCATTCGTTTAAGCAACACTTACTTAAAACATCGAAATCAATACTGAGAAAAATAATATAGAAAAAAATTGTTATAATTTCCTTGTAAAAGTGTTGTATAGCAAACGTTGTATAATAACGCGGGGCATTGTCTACGACACTATTCGATCGCGGTGGTCGTGAAACGAAACAACACGCTGCGCTGCCTCTAAATTTATGGCCTCGCCACGAAGGAGGCTAAATAATAATTGCGCGCTTCCTCCGCGTGCACGCACTTTCTCGCGGCTCTTACGACGTTTGCCCCCCCCCCTTCCCTCCACCCTCCTCTTCGGCATCCTCCCTCACCGTGACCGTACCATCAGCACTTTCCTCTAGATCGTTTCCTCGTCGCTTCTTTATTTAGTTTTCACGCGCGATCTTACAAGACATTCCTTAGAAAGGAAACATCTCTGTTCACTTCCAAGTAACTCTTCTCCTTTATAAATAGTTGATGAATTTGATTGGTCAACGGGTTCGATAAATAAGATGTTTATACTGGTGAGAAATCTTTTAAACTTTGATGACGAACGATAAGGAAAAAGGGAAAAGAGTTTGTTTTTATTTTACTGAGTGGAATATATGTTTATAGAATTTTCAAGTGTGCGCGCTTGAAAAATTATGGGATAAACATTTTACAAGATTTCTAGTCGCTGGTAAAAGTGAAACATATTTCAATGCACTGCGTTTAATTTTTTTTTTTGTTTGTAAAAAGATATTTCCCTAACATTTCCGTAGATATTCTTAGAGGATTAAGTATGTTCTAATCCAATGGAAACCAATAATAAATTATGAACTTCCTTTTGAATCTTTTGAGAATATTATAATCACTTGTTTGATATTAATTATGTACGTAAACAAGGCATTAAGGATGTTTTATAATCGCACACATGATTAATTCATCAAGAAGTCTTAACTGAAAAAGTAATACCGTTTAAAAGCCGCGTGTTTAATGTTAAAAGTAATGAAACATTTGCGTTTATTTAATACAAGTTTATCTGTTTGACTACGACACTAAAATTCAATTTCCTAAGTTAAATAATTTATTACGTTCATGTGCCAACAAACTTCATCGATGCTCTGGTTTTAATATAATTATAATGAAAGACAATAAGTAAAATTTCAGTAAGTTAATTAAATATTTCATTATAATTTGACTGAATATTTTATTCGTTAGTGTATACTTTGTTTTTATTATTTTTAGTCCATTATTATATTATTGGTTTCCATTTTTCGTTAATGATGATAATGAACCGCGACAAAGTATTAGATAAAATATTAGGCATTACTTTTTAAATTAAATACCAAGTTTAATGGAATAATGTAAGAAAAATGATTGTTTTTAGTCTATAATTGGAGAGCTATGGCCGTTATTAAAATGCCTTGCATTCTCTATAAAATAACGGCTTTCATGGGCTGATATATTATTTATAAAAAATAATATCAGTTTATGTATTTTTGTATATGTGTACTGTTGGTTGGATCGAAACTAATGAAAGTTATAGTACCAACTAGCCTGAGTGCGGTAAAAATAATGTCATGTTTCTTCGTAATTGATCCCATAAATATTCATGATGACATACAGTTGTTTTCAATATTTTATAAAATATCAGCGTATGAATTTATAACTTAATAATAATAATTCACAGTTGTATGTTATACGATGATGTCATTTAAAATTAATCAATTTTAGTTCATGTACGAGAATTTTTTATTTTATAAATTTTGTTCATTAAAGAAAAGGGAAAAAGTTTGAAAATGACTGTAAGCATTGTAAAAAGATCATAAAATGCCAGCTATATAATTTTGAGAAAAAATGTACTTCTCTTCTTCACAAAATGAGATTATATGATTTCAAGGACATATTTCATTTAAAAAGACTTACACTGTCAAAAATAATCCTTTGTGTTCTCTTTGGTACAAATAAAATAGCTTTAGATGAATGAAAAGTAGTAAAAGGATTTTTTACTTTCACAAGCAATTTTCCTTATTATTCATAAAGCGTGACTATTATTACAACAGTCATGCTTACAATATTGAAAGTGTAAAACGATACAACGTCTAAGTGACGCCATTTCATATAAGAAGCTATTTTTATGAATATGTGTAACTTTAAAGAATCCTCTCATTTATTTTCGTAACGTAAACTGAAATTTACATAGAAGCACATGTGTGGAACATCTACATCTATGAATGGCTATATAAACCGATACATAAAAATGCCTTTAAAAGCACATGTTTCTCATTGTAAGCATTCTCAATCACATAAATTTCCTGACTGTATCAAAGCGATTTCCCCAGATACACCTTGGCGTAACATCGTGCCTTACAAATCACACAGAAACACGATTACCAATGCACCGCACAAAACCATTAAGAAAAAGTAAAGACACAAGATACGTTTGCTTTGAAAGTCCAACCAACGAAAACAATATTAAATTAAATAGAAACAAAAAATTCAATTTCCTCTGAAAAAATGCCATTATTTTCTGTTGCCTCATTATAATAATTTGCATGGAACGAAAATGTTCGCGAACTCACGAGAGCAAAGAATATGCCCCCGAATCAGTGCATTTATTCTAACGTCATCTTTTCTTTCTCTCCTATATTCGTCTTGCGTCTTTTAAAGAAAAACCGGTGATTTTGTTCGCTCAGGATTGTCTCTCGAGCGATCTCCGGTTCGCTCTACTCATACCAGGCTTCGTCCTTTTTTGTTCTCCTTCCCGTTCACGAGTTCCATCCCTTCGGTGCTTTCATAACCGCGATATCTGTCGCGTCGTTATTACGAAATGCTGGTTGCAACGTCCGCTGCCAAAATGGCTTCTTTCTAAACAGAGAAACCACCCCGGTAACCGAACTCTAACTCCTTCCTCTTCCTTCCTTTTCAACGTCATTTCCTCGCCAACGCTACTGATGCTGGACGAAGCAGCAACGAGCAACAACAACAACAACATTTTCCTTATCTGTTTTCCAGGAAGTTTAGGCCGATTATACTTGCGGCAAATCAGCTCAGCTAATAATTTTATATTAAATGTTCAAGAAGATTACTCTATGTAATGGCATACTGCTTTAACAATTTTTTTTTTTTTTTTGATCTATTTATATACTTTTAAAAACAATCTGCTTATAGATTTCCTCTTTTAAGTGAATTATAAAAACGTCAGACGTATCTTGAACTTAAGATCGGGAATGAATTCACGTTCGAATAAACTTCGCGTTAAAATTTGTCAGGAAGTTAAATCCGTGGGAAAATTAAATTTAAATAAACAGAAATGATTTATTCCGGAATTAGCATTGTCAATAACGGAAAGCATTTGGACATAAAAGGATTTTCAGATGATCATTTATTAAGATCGGATAAATCAATGTTACTGTGGCTTTCCAGTTCTTCTTCTATGTTTCCTGCGGAGCTTTCTTTACTATAAAAGGGGTATTAACGTCTCTCCACAAAGTCGATATTAGAAGAATTTATTATAGCTGAGAAAAGGGAATATATTTGTTTTCCTGATGCGCTTTTGCGATGAATTCAATTTTTATTCAACAGGTATTGGTTCGTTTTAAATAAAAATGATCTGCTTTACGTGGCGTTTGACAAAGAAGGACGTGATTACATATTATTTATCCATGTTCAGTGACAACGGAATTAACTATTATATTCAGAATCAGCATTAATATTATATACTCCGTTTAAATATTAAAAGTTGAAAATTTGATTGGCAATAAAACTCATCACACATTAATGCATTTAATCACAGATTAATTAATGATGTTTTTACTCATTTGTAATTTTAAATTTATTTTTCTTTGGAACGAATCTGTTTTCCTTTTATTTAAATTAACTAATTAACATAGAGAATAATATATTTTTAGTGAGTTTAATGTTAACTAAAGTTATATTCAGTTTTAACTATATTCTGTACTTTGAGTATTCCCTCACTATTATTTTAATATTTATTATTGAACATTCTCTTTACGAAAGCTTTTGCAAACAGAATGAGCCATTCAACAATTTAAATTACTCCTGCTAACATTCTGTTTAATATAGATTTCAATAATATATGCCTTCCAATAAGATTTTCCTCAGTACATGAATTCATAAACTATGATATTTATTCATACCATCTGATGAATTTTTAAACTCGCAGAAGAATATTTAAACATTCATAAAAAGAGGTAATTATATTCCTTTCCAATATCTCTGACGAAAGAATAATAATCTTTAATCCATTTCTTCGAGATTCAAAAATTCTTAATAACGTTTTAGCGAAGTATCTTATTTCTAAACAAAATGCCACAGCGCTATACAACGTCTGAGCGAACAGAAACGTTGAAAGACGTTAATTTCGGGGGCTCAAAAGAGGAGTTCCGGTCTGCCACTCGTTACACGACACTCATTACAATAATCAGCGCCACAATAAACTCGCCAGCAAATGTTCGGGCAGAAGTGTTTGTCCTCGAAGTTCATCGGCAAATTGTCTCGAATGACTTTCACATCGGTCGCGTCTGGCGCGTTGTTGAGTAATTGCGAAGAGAGAACTTCCCCCCTTCCCCCTCCCCCCTCTGAATCGACAGGGTCCCGGTTGCTCCGGGCTTAACTCAAGACTGGCTTAACTCAGAACTGGCAAAAACAAACAATCGGACGATCCCTCGTCCGTGTGCTTCGCTTTGTACCATCTCCAGAAGCTCTCTCTCGGCAAACGTACGTGCCCGAGACCAATGAAGTGCAAACGCGGACTACCGAGGCTGCAAAGGAAGCGAGGCCAACTTTTGGGACGGCCGAGCACAAAAGCCGGGGCCGACTTTGCCGAGGCCCTCGTCCGTGTCTAATTCGCATTTTTTTTCCTCCGACTCTGGCGCAGTCTACGTGTGAGTGCCACAGACTTGGACTCCGAGGCGATATACACATTACGACGAGCCTTTGAGGATAATGGAACACGTACCAAGCGTATTTCGCGACGAACTCGATGCTAACGTCGACTGCAAAGTGCCTTGCGACGAGCAATTCGATTTTGAGAATGGCTTATTGGGTTTCAGGAAACAACGCGACGCGTTGACGAGTCGTTGAGATTTCGCGATTGTATGTTGAGTATGATATATATATATATATATGGTTGGATTAGTTTTCGGTAATCTAGTGACGGTGAAATTCTGAGCAAATTTTGGCAGAAAGGTAATCGATATGGTTTTGCACAGTTCATTTGCGCAATATGTTATTAAAGAATATTACAAACTACTGAAACGTTTTCTTTCTTTTTGTTTTTCTTTTTTCAAACAATATCTTATCCAAACAAAAGATAAAGCACAGCAAACAATTGAAGACAATTTCCTTCCCATGTAATAATTTCCATATCCGCACGAATGTAAGTAAAATAATTTGCACACAATTACTTTTTTTTCTCAATGAAAATAATCTTATCCGCGTTCATTATTTCCAACGTCAATTTACTATAATTGAAAGGATTGAGAGCTTAATTTATCGTAACTGTAAACTCAATTTTTGCACGATCGCTCATCGCCTCGATCATTGTTCGCTTTTCAAAACCTCGCTGCATAGAAATACAGCAATTATAACCGGGCACAAGTGATCGAACAACGGTATCAGAATTTTTTGTATCGTTAACTTGGAAAATTAGATGATCAACAGTTTTCATTCATTAGTCTGGGTTGTCCGTAATTCTTTGTTCGGTTGTTACTTACTTGATTTTCAGGAGAAAATAAAAGACACGACTGCTTACCTGCAACAAAAATACATTTATATTATATAATATTTTAAAAAGATAATAAGAGTATTATGAATCTGTTTTGAAAAGAAGCTAAACACCTGAACAATGATTTTTTTTCAGAAGCATAACATTTTCTTTATTTCTCTTATTCTAACTTTTTTTATAACGTCAATTTTTGACAGACTCAGTTTTTACGTTTTGATTTATTCGACCCATTTTATTTTGAACAAAAAATTTATAAAAGAAATCAATAATAATCCTTTATTGATGATATACGAAATGGAAATTATGACGGATTTTTTGTTGTTACAAAATATGACTTTGCCTAAATATCAAATCTTTAATGAAAAGACCGAAACAAGCACTAAAACTCTTAATTAAACAAATCTATTAACTTAAATGAAACTAAGAAAAAGAAAGTCAAATCCCCAAAGCATCAACATATTAAACAATCATTAAACTTGCTGCGAGTTTGGAAAATAAATGCAGACGCTATTTACTTAACGAGACTCACGTCACGACGGCGTTTCACCTTCTCATCAACATTAAGCTGTGTGCCCAACCAAAAATGCCATCACTACAACTTTGCCTGCCATTACACAACCCCAAAACTCGAGCTACCCTTTTCTCTAATGTATAAACCATTTTCTTACGTTTATTTACACCTCAAAAACACTTATTTGCAATTTATATTTATATATACATATATATTATTGCATTGTACAAAATTTGATGGTTACAAACATACAAGTCTAAGCCTATAAAATAATTCCCATCTTAAAATGCAATAAAATAAAATAAAATTCTCAGCAAAGCATAAATTCATTCGGCTTATATTGATATTTATTCATTGTGTGTGTGTGTTAGTCTATTCGATCGCGATAGTAGAAATCTTCCCTCGGTTCCTCGAAGCACTATATCTCTAACGGCTTAGTCATTCCTTATTTCGACCACACGCACTTGTGCCTTTCGGTGGAAGCGTGTCCTTGCATAAGTTGGCGAGCGTCGTTACTGTTTTCCTTCGTACGCGAAATATAGTTCGCGTCGATAACCCCCGGGCTTACCTGGAGGGTCGGGACTTTGAGAACGTGCCACTTTCGGCCTAGAGAGGCACGTTTCGCTCGTGAAAACGACCCGCTGAGCCTTGACTTATTGTTACCGAGGAGGAGGAGGAGGAGGACTTTACCTTTCCGGGGAACTTTACCGCTCACAGACCGACAGTATTTCGCATTTTCCTCCGGGCCCTGAGTTACGACAAAAGGCCGCGACAAAAAACTTTGCCCGTCGTAACTTACGAGATTAGTTGCGGAGTTTGGTTATGAGCGAAAATCTTCTGGCGACTCCGATAAGTAATTGATGCATCGCTGAGATGCAGGATGTGAAACGAGTTTCTCTGCAACGTGATGGAACGACTTTTTTTATATATATATACACGTATTCTGTTTTCACCGTTCATTTAATTTCGTACTTTTTTATTTTATTTTATTTTCGTTTGTATTTCTGTTTTCATTGCCCGCTGTTAATGAAATTTTAATGACGATAATATAAAAAGAAGCCACGATAATCTTTATTTGTTGATTGAACCAAAATTCATCGAACAAATAAAATAATTCTTATTCCCTTCAATTTCAAAACAATCGTCATCCGAAATTAGATATAATTCAAAAAGGCGCGTAACCGAAATCAAATTCTGAGACTTGTTACAAATTCCATATAGCCGTTTCCACGAACCTCAGCGTCTTCTGAAAATGTATAAATAATCGTTGGGTACGATTTAGAGCGACATCCTACACAAACTGAATCGGAATATCGCGCTAGAAATAGTTAATTTGAAACGGGGTTAATTTCGGCAGACACAATGAGAGGATTAGGTGGGCGCTTTTACGCGCGTTTCCTCGTCATCGTATCCTAAATTTAACAGCCGCAAGGTACGCGTCGCGCTCTTGGCCGCGTTGACGCGCGCTCAGTTCGCTCTTCGCGTGAGGATGAAATCGAGCGTAATAAATATCTGACATTTACGAATGTGAGGCCTGAATCCCTACTCTGCGCCACGGAAAGTCACTCCGAGTCACGAGACGATTGAGGACAGAGCGCTGCACGCCGTTTTATCGGCAATGGAAACAGAAACTATGTCTCTTTCTTTCCTCTCGTTTCTGACTCACTCCCTCACTCTCCTTCTCTCTCTCTCTCTCTCTCTCTCTCTCTCTCTCTCTCTCTCTGTCTCTGTCTGTCTCTCTCTCTCCCTATCATCTCTTTCTTCTTCGTCTTCATCGGAGCGTTATTTTTAAACACGAATCTGCCCTTTCAACCCTGCGCTATTCTTTTCGAACTCAAACGTTTCTCGTCGAAAGGAAAGAAAATGTGATCGCGCGAACACTGTACGCTCAAATGTGATTTATATGAGAAATTCGCTTGATACAATTACAAACTTTGTTCCGGAGAAATACGAGCTGCGGAATTAAACAGGAAGCACAATTGCGTGGAATATTAAACGATACGGATAATTATGCGGGAAGAAGATTAAAGAATTCAAGGGGAAAATACATTATTTTACTTTACTTTATGTCGCGCGTTTGCACAATGCATTGTGTTATGATATAAATAGATCTTTGTGTGGCTTCCTACATTCCTGCAACTTTTTTTTCATCTTCTCGTGATAAGTTCATTAATATCATTCGTTCTAAGGTTTTCTTTTCTTTCAGGAAATATTGACAGGAATGTCAACAACGATTGTTTGAGAAATGCGTATGGAAATTATTTCCTCCAAACAAGATTATGTTTTAAAAACTATAAAAACAAAAATAATAAAAAAATTCTAAAAATGTAAATTTAGAACCAAGACCTAGTAGAATCAAATGCGTCCTAGATTTTAGTACAATGAAACTACTATAATTATTTTAATGATTGTTTAATTTGGAAAATCAATTACTCAACATTACATTGTACTGGAGATAAAAATTGCGAAACGTCAACTATTACAAGAAAATTGCACATTTATATAATTAGCAATGGAATGATCAAAATAATAGAATCGCCATTTCAAAGGACTTAAGATATTGTAATTATTGTATACGTGTAATTCAATGAACGACATGCGAGATAAATTAATAATTGCAGTCTTAACACGTAAGTCATGACAAAGACGTGAATAAATGCATAAAGCAAAGCGTGACACAGTAGTGGTGGTTACGCGTCGAGGAAAAATGTATAACATTCCTACGACAGGACGCATCTCCTGAAATAACACGGTAACATATAAAAATGCGTTATTCGAATAATAAAATTACGCTCGCAGCCTTGTACAACTAATCGCCTGAAAATCAATTGAACTTTTTTATTCTTTAATATCGAACGAACAAAAATATAAAATGAAACCTAAAATGCCAATTATAATTCAATCGAATTTGGAAAACATTCCGATGCCATTTGGTGGCCCCAATCGAGCCTGAAAATGTGGCTGCTCAGGAATATAAAAAAAAATTAAATGTCAATTTCCACAGGCAAAATGTAATTATTTCTTGCACAAGAATTAATAAATAAAGTAATGAGATGATTTATTTGACTGGTAATTAATCGGTACGTTTAACGACGTTCCTCTTCTTTTTTACGCGCGAGTCGTAAAACGAAAATCTGTAAAGCTTTGAATAATGCTATCTTTCTTGTAATTCCGGCTAAAGAGTTTTCGGGAGATAAATGAATGTATTTTATACTTTACGACAGTCAGATATTCATTTATACACGCCACTCAAATCGTCCAAGATGAAATAAATTATTCGCAAATATAACGTCATCCTTTTGTTTGTTTTTCTTCCTTAACGTTAAAGTGTTCTCGATGGATACGTTTTGAAAATCTATGAATGAATCGTTCCATTTTTTTTTTTTTCCTTTCTTTTTCTTTTCATTTTCTTTTCTTTCCTAAACGGCAGAAAGATTTGAAAAAACGATCGTTACGAAAGCTTGACTTTTGTTGTGTGAAAGAGTTGACTTTCGTTAATGAAGTTGTTAGTTTTGCGTTTGGTGCTAATGCGCTCGCTCCCGTCATGGTGCATAATTCTCCGCAACTATTTAAAAACAAATTAGCTTGGATTTCATTTCACTCATTTTCATACAAGGTATTAACATACATTATTCAACGTGATAAAGTGGCAATCGTTCATTCCTGTGGATTCTAACTCATTTTAACTCCGCTTCGCTTTCAATGGCATTTTTAAATATTTTAATTACGTACTGTTTTCCAATGTTAAAATAAATCTCTGTAATTGCGGTTGTTATGAAGCACGTTTACTTTATGTGCAATGCCATTTAATGAAAAATGTTTTCTCGCATGATATTATATGTAAATCGTGTCACAGGAATCCGAGATCTATCTTTTTTTTTTTTTTTTATGATTTGGTTTTTCTAGAAACCAGAAATAATCTTGAGAGAAAAAAAAAAAGCATATGTATTGAAAACATCTATTACAGTCGATGTAATCAGTCGTAACAGATAACCACTATTTCAGTAGTCTCAATGAATGAAATATGTACAAAAACAAAAAAAAAAAAAAACGAAAAGAACTTGGAGTGCACCACGTGGATTATGCGTGGAAGGCGAATGACGTGACGCTCTAACACAACAGCAACTTTCATTGCGCTACATCGAATTTGATAAAGTGCATGTTTGAGAAGTAGAAATTGCGCTCCCTCAATGAACTTAGCGTAGTACGAAGGTCTCTTTTGCACACGAAAATCAACATGAATCGACGAACGCGAATAAATAGCGTGTACGATATGATACATTACACGCGTATACTTTAACAACGCTGATAGCAGAAACACGCGGACATCCAACAAATGACCGATCGCGAAATAAATGGCGGCAAATTTGAAAATGCGCAAAACTCTGTTCTTTCTCTTTTGCTTTGCGTGTGAGTGTGTGTGTGTGTGTGTGTTTGCAGCTGAAAGAACGTAGGAACAGAGCGCGTAGCAAACCTGTACGTGCCTCGGCAATGTTCTCTTTTTGCTTGGGCCCTCTCTCGCCCCGCCCTTCCTTTCGCTCGATTGCTTTCAACTCGCGCGCTCACACACACAGCATTTATGCATGTACAGGGTGAATCAAAACTGCGAACACGTTGTTTCCGTGCCAAACCGAGTGTTAACGCTGATTATTGAAACACTGAAATTTTCGACCAACGTATATCCTTCCCTCCTTCATTATCGCTTTTAGATTTCCGTAATAACGCTAATCCAAAAAATCCACGGTCCGATGCCCTAAAAGGATTTAACTTTTTTTTTTTTTTTCCCTCCAAATTACTTGGTAATTGAAGTAAATTATAAATAAATTGCCTTCGGTTAATGAATGCATTTTGAAAATTAGGGACATGGTCCTTAAATTACTGACGCACTGGTTTGAGATAAACGCGGTGTTCAGTGTATTTGCGAGTACTTAATTTGTAAATAATAAAAATTTATCATCGCATTATTCAGCGCAGTTGTGTAAGTTTTTTTGTTGTTGAAAGGATACTCGTTAGTATAATAAAATTTATTGTTTCGATTGTTAGTACATTTAGGTAGAAAAGAAAATAAAGATAAAGCGAAAATGAAGAACGTTTGGCCTCGACGCAGTGTACGCGATGCAATGGCCTATGTTGATAATGAAGATAATAAAAATAAGAAAGTAATTTATCACGAATACACCATGGTGTTACGTCTGTGGGATGTCAATTTCACATCCACTATTTGCACCGCAAGGTTAATCCGATTATACGTGAATTTATACACAGCCATGTCGAGAGTATATAACTCTTAAATTGTATATCGCTTCTTTTTTATCAACCCTTCTCCGTTTTGAACAATGAAAGGATTAAAGACTGCGCACATTTTTAAACTAGGAAAAAAGAGGACTCTTCGAATCATTATTCTCAAATTCGTTGTTCGACACTTTCTTTTATTCAAATCTATTCGCACGTTTATTTCCAACAGATCTTCATCTAAATAATCTATTTGTTGAAATAATTTAGTTAAACAAATGAATCATTTTTCTATCGACTTTGTTGTTCGTTAGAAAAAAGTTTTCGTCATTCAGTCGTTACCTGTTTCTTGCAATTAAATTGCACGGCCATTAAAAGTTTCGCGAGAAATTGTTGTTGTAGAATAATTATTGTAAAACTGCAAAGTTTCTTGGCAAAATATATTTCATGAAATAATTCACGCGTTTTATAAAATATATAATATAATTGGTGTAATTTGTGTAACGTTATAAATTTCCTATTTGTTTCCGCGAAGTTGAAATTAGTACAAATGCCACACATTTTCCCAAATTATTTCCACTAAAGTTTTAGAAAGTTAAATGTACTACATGTCAAAACTTATACCACCTTCGCTAAGCTAACATCTCAAATTAAAGACCAAAGTTTAATTCAGATCAACCATATACACAAAGTGTATGAAGAGTTTCTATGATATGTTATCCTCAAAATTTAAATTAATCACCTGAAATAACTCGTGAAAAGTCAACCGACCGAGAACGAAGAATTATTTTATTTTATACAATCAAAACAACTGATGTAATTTAGAATTCATTCAACGACACGGAGCATTTAATTAATCTCATTTCTCGAATAAACAGACAGTTCATCAACATCGAACGTTGATTTTTTTCAACTTTCCCAAAGTAATCCAGAATGCAGAAAAACATCGTATTTCGTCAAACTTTCCAACAGTCGATTTTACTAATTTAAAATTCAATAATGAAAAAAAGCTTTAAAAAACAATTGCCATTCTTTGGTGAAAACGAAATCTCAATGAGAAAGGTTCAAAATAAAATCTGATCCAATTTCATAACAAAAAAATAATAAAAAAAAAAAACAATTACAGTATAAAAGGTAGTCAAAAGATAATGAATCGGTCTCAGTTAAACGACGGCATTTGTCTCAACACCCTTGTTATTGTCGACAGATTGCAATAGTAACTAATCTCCCCGAAATCCATATCGCTAACAAACTAAACTAGCTCCGAAAATTATAGTCGAAACTTAAATTCAAGTCAACCGATCCATTAGCCCAACCCTCGGCGTCATAAGCACACACGACTCCGTCAGAAACAAGCCCAAGCAGTCGCACGCAAGAAACTCGTTCCGGCCGGCTGAACTTTTTCACAAATCCCATCGTTGATTTTAATCCACCCGATATATTTGTGTTTATTTTCACGCATACAACCAGAAACCCCATACAGTGACGCGCGAGCCGAGCCGCTCATATATGGTTGCCTGGCGGCTTGGCTGGTTCGCTTGCTTGCCTGCCGTTCTAAGGTGAACGACAGAAGCAGCAGCAGCGTCTCTTGGCAAAGAAAGCATCGGCTGGAGTAGTGGTGCCGTGTGGCCAACTTCAAGGCTAGCCATTCTGGTACAGTCAGGCCCATAATTTACGCCCGTTATTCATGCCCCCGAGTTCGAGAAGCACACAGAAGACGCGAGACACAAGACGTCTTCACTAAAACTCTACTCCAAATTGACGCATCAAGAGGACAACCTGGCTCCAATTTACACCATCGAAAAATTCAATTAAGTTGGACCTCAGGTTTGGAATTTCGAAAAGACCGTCTTTTCCAAATTCTAAAGAAATTTTAATTCATAAACAGTTCTTTTTTCTTTAATAATTATTGCTGTCAGAGTAAACCTTGAATCTTCCTTAAGATTTTTTTTTTAATAGTGGGACAAACAGCACTTTGTTATTTCCGTTTGAAAGTTCACAGGAAAATGATTGTTCCAACTAAGTTTACCTATCGTTTATCAAGCTATAGACAAACTTACTGGAACAATGAATTTTCTCGCGGATTTTTCTGCCGCTACTTACATTTTCATAAGTCCAACCGCAGTTTATAACGACACCGCGCTTTTATCGCTATTTGCAGTAAAAAAAAAAAAAAAAAAAAAGAACTCTAATTATCATAAACATAGTTTATAAACGATGGGTTTAACGAACTTAAGGAAGAACTTAACATCTGTTGTTGGTACTTTTTCATGGCATCGTTTTACTCTCTGAATTCGTTATTCTTTCTAATAAATAATACTGTTATTCAACGCCGCTTGTCCTGATGATGTAAATTTTTTTTCCTTACGTTTTCATTTATCAAAGATCCCGTAGAAATAATCTTCAGCCAAATCATTAAGATATAATAATGATTCGTGGCCTACAATTATTTTGAAAAATGATCGTCATTATAGAAATCCTTAAAAATAATCTTCGAGAATGAATCTCTGCCATTCACACAGATATCTATTTTTTTCTAGGAAAATGCAGGTGTATCAAAAACAGTTGAAGATCCATCGCTTGGTCCCAATCCGGTAAGGTGCGTCGTCTCCGATTACGAGGCGATACGACTGAATGTACCGTTACGGAAGACATTTAGCGCTCATTTATGCATGCCAGTGTCAGCGAACGCGCGTATCTTATATGGCGTTGCTATCTATGTGGATTTCTCGTTTACATCACTCTTCCTCAACCATCCTCGACTTTTTGTTTTATTCGAGACTGTCGCTTTGTGTTTTATTTTTGGCGTCGGTAGAGCAAAAATCACCAGTCAGAAGATTAGGGATTATCGTGAGTTCTGTGTCAAAAACGTCTCAATCGATTCGTGAGAAACAACGTTGCCGCTTTGTAAAGATTAATATACACAGAGAGAAATAGAGAGAGAGAGGGAGAGAGAAAGAGAAAGAGAAACGCGCCAAGAGAAACCTTACAAGCTTCGTTATCTATGAGATTAGAAGAAATTGGTTCCGAAGACCATTTTCCTCCCAACCTCTTCGCCTCGACCTCAACGTCATTTATGTTTATTCGTATTGTTATCGGGAATGCATACTGACGGCACTGCCATCCATGTGGAAGTCTCGCTTACAGGGCTTCACTTTTGTTTTATTTTCAACTGAAACAGGAAACACTGGAGATGAGATTAAGGATCATCGGATTTCTGTCAAAAACGTCATAATTGCTTTGCTCGAGATAACGCTGATATAAGTTTTACTCCATTTCGTGGCAATTAACTGGATTGGCAGGGGAACAAGCGTTACTGTAGGTAAAAATTTATGTTTCCAAATTGAAAGGATCGTTTAATTATTTCGACTTTTCATTTTGTTCGAACTATAATTTTCGTTGAATAAGATGATTTTTAAAATTCCGACGAATCATACTTTCACTATCATTGCGATACGCTGAGAATGAATGTACTTTTCATGACATAAAAACCGAGAAATAATATTATTAAGGAAGTGATGATAATGATGTTAAAAATAATCATAACGACTCATTGTATGAAATTATACAAAATGAGGTAATAAAAAGAAAAGTCATTGTTACGTGCTGCGTTATGCTGCTCAGTATGGAATATAGCATATTACAGCAAGACTTTAAATTAAATGAAAAGGAATTTTTAAATTACTTTATAATTCCCCAAAATACTTCTTAACGACATGATACATTATTCCTTAAATTATTTTCTTATTGCATTTGTGAAAAATGTTTCGAGTTGAAAACACAGGAATAATTGAAATGTTTAAAGAAATTCTTTTACAAATAAAATTCTTGCAAATCAACTTTTGAAATTTCACCATGCCAAAACGATCATCAAAAAATAATTACTTTACCCATTACACAGTTGGCAGAGTAGCAATCTCAACTCTTGATCCTCAGAGGATACGCAAAATTCACAGTACGAATCCGGAAACTGTACAGTAACTTCAAACTTTACCCAAACGAGCCTACGAATATAAATTCGCCGGAATATAAATCATCGTGTCGCAATTAGCAATTTTTAATCAGAACCAAGTCCGAACCAAGTTATCGCACACAATGTCTTTTGCAAAATTCGTTTGCTACGTCAACAGACAAAATAGAATTGTTTGATTACCTAGGCCAAACAATTTCTCGTCATGAAATTCGCCTTACCAAAGTTGTATTGCGAAAGTAAAGGGAAAGAGAGAGAGAGATAGAGAGAGAGCGACAGGGAAATGAACGTGGGAGGGGGAAAGGCACGCCGTGCCAAAGTTAAAAGTTCAAACTTATAATTGAGAGAGTTATAATGGAATTTACGCGCCAGGCGAAATTCCCATTCGTTCGGCTAATCGGCAACGTCTGCCGTTAATTTTCATAGTTGCCGATTCGCGGGGGCATTATCGGGGGGTGGCCATTTTTAATCTGTATCGCCGGTATTAAATTTTTATGTTTCGCGAGTAAGATTAAAACGAAATTTGTGGCGACCGGAACCGCGGCTGCTGCAATCGGCCGCGATGCCTATTTCCGTTATCAATAAAGCGTTATCGGCAGAATTTTATCAAGAAAGCCATTACACGAATGCAGTTAAGTATGTTAGAGATAGACGCAGATATATAGATACACGTGTGCATATACTTCCTACTGCGTATTATCGCTATTTTTCCTACCGTCTGCTTACACTTGTCGAACCGTGATAAGCCGGATTTTTTTATTTTTCATTTCATACGTAACATTCGCGATTCAATTACACAACACGCTTGGAAAAAAATACACAATGTCAATATTAACTAACCAAAGGCTTTGGGTTACTGGAACAATGCTGATAAAAAATGTTGTTCGCGAAAAAAGGGAAGAGTTAGACATTGATGAAATTAAGTTAAAACTTTTTCTTTTTTTTTGAGGGGAGGGGGGGGGAAACAGAAGAATTCGTGAATGCGAGAATGATTGATAATGGAATGAAAAAAGGATTACGAAATCACGCCGTACACAAAAGCCAGCAATTATTAGCCATGACATTGTTATTCGTCACCCCTTAGCTCCCGATTCACCTCTCAACGAACCATTAGAACTTATTAACGTTATTTCTAATCCAATTTATCAAGACTTTTATCTCAGACCAGGAAGCCGACTACTTTCCAGCCACTCGATACGATCGCGAGATCTTGCGAAGCAATTTACTCTCTTACGCCTCTCTTCCCCACTATTCCAAAGGGAGAGAAGCGTGACGCTATGTTAATTAACCATAGGAGTCATGACCATAAGTTGTCCAAAGTTCATCAGCTAATTCGTCCTTTCGTGTATTAAGCGCGGCCATTTTCCGAATTTCATTGACGTTGTGGGTGGCACTCAATTAACTATTTGAACTCGCTGATGTGATATTTCGATAAAGTTTTTCTCGTTTAACAATTAACTGTTAAGAATACAGATGAAAAGGTTTTAAACAAAGTTCTTTTTTTTTTGACACGTGGAATTTGATGAATAAGAGAAAAATGAAATCAACGTTGGAAATATTAGAGTTAATAAAATCTAAATCTTTTCTAACTAATAAATTTGATTGGTTTCAAAAATAAAAGAAAGGAACGAAATAGAAATGAATTGAAATAAATTAATTAACTCTGAAATTGCGGGAATGTCGTGCGAAATCTGCAGGGGAGACTGAAATAAATTCGCTCGCGCCGGTTTTCGTGTCAAATTTAACATGCCATTAATTTTTGCGGTCTGTCTTGTTTGTTTTTTTTTTTTTTTTTTTTTTTTTCAACGCACGCGTTGACGAATGGTAAAAAATGAAGTTGCAGCGAAAGAGTGTGTTGAGGCGAAATGAAAATGGGTCGCGAATGTTATTTTGCGTGTTATTTCCGGTTATTTTTAGAAAGGCCAAAATTGACGTGTCGCAGCTGTTGGCGGTTCACAACTTTTGTCCGTTCTCATTTCATGCGCATCCGAGTCGTTATCGCATATCAATGGCTTAACCGCACCGCACCATGCGCCAACCCTCGGCTGTTTACTATGGCCGAGCCAACGCCACCAAAAATGCATGATATTCATAACTTTTGAAACGAAAATTTATTCATTTCATGGGGCATCAAAAAATGTCAGTCATTTAAAAATCCACCGATCCAACATTTGCAAATGTTATTTGCAAAGCTCGGACAATATTTTACGAGGTCTCGACCTCCTTCAAATTAACAGCCGCTCTGAAATTGTTAACATAAATTTTACAATTGTACGATCGTGACGAAATGAAAAACAAACAAACAAACAAACAATTGAGTTATTTCAAATTTCAATTATCACTCAATTAAAAAATATATATATATTTTTTGGGCAATCAATTTTTACTGCGAATGTTTTGAATAATTTCATTACAAAGGCTTTATATTCTGTTTTTTTTTTGCAGATGCTTTTGAGCTGAATTTATGGTGCGTTATTTTAGCAAAATATTTTCCCCTCTGTATTGAAAGGCATAAGAAAGTGTTTCTGAATTTCTAATAAGAGCATCAACGTTGCTCTATAAATTTGCATATTATATAAACATACAATAGTTCTTTTCAACATAGTCACATTCTTATTCGTGATTAATAGTCGCCGCTATGAAAGTCACCAATTGTTTCGTGGAATATTTCTCACGACGATACACACAAACGAGTCCTTAATTTCCTTTTGATATATTTTTATTATCGTCGTAAAAGATAATCATAATTTAATTACGACGTAACTTAAATATTAAAAAACTGAGGAAACTACCAAAGTGCGCTCATTGTGATTTTTATTTAGCCGCTGAAGAAATTAAATTATGCTTTTACTGACGTAATTCTTTTAATCGCGAGTTTCATTAACGACGGCAAAAGAATCATTAATCTATTGAAGAAGAAAAATAAAGGGGGAAAAAAAAAAAAAAAAGAAAAACGAGATTATGCAAGATTTTCAATTTCCAAAACAAGTCCCAACAATTGTATCGTTAAAAGTAAATAGAAATTTATGAACTCGGTATCGTAAATTTTACAATCTACATTGTAAATGGTTTTACGATCCGCAGATACTTAAATCCCACGATGAAGAATAGTTACTGTGACGATATATATCGTAGTTTTAACGATCCCGTTATCCGTGCGAGCAGTACGCTAAAATTTTGCAGATCCATAAACGTGTTTAATTGCAACTTTCATTGCAATTAGTAATTCAATTACACAAATTCATTACACCTTATGCAACTGCTCGCCAGCGAGACTTACAAATTGATTAGAGACTGAGCCCAGGTTTTATCTAATCACAGATATGGATCATTTCAGATAAATTGTAAACGCTCACGCAGGAATCGTGTCGGTTCTCGTACGAAACAATTTCCTTGTACAACCTTAAAACCAACATCATTTTATTTTCCAACCATTTCATAATAATTTTCTTAATACCCACGAATGTGCGTTAAAAGCCATAAATCAGCGGAAACTACAGATTTATCGATAACTGATAGGTAGCATGAAAATGTTCTAAATTCAATAGAAAGTTATTTATGAATAAAACTGTTTGATACGCTTCGTGTTATAAAAAATTAAAATCTGATTTCATGAATAAACAAACACGAATGAAAATACGAATGCTTTTTCCATAAAAGCTTTGTGCGTTTTCACTCATAGATATAAATGTTTCATTTTTGTTTCATATATATCAAG
>JABFQA010000365.1:0-21075 GCA_022817065.1 Probaryconus sp. ZL-2020
ATCACTTTGAGTTAAAATTGATTTCAGTTAAAAAAAAAAAAAAAAAAAGAATCATGTCTGTTAAAAAATAAGCCTATGACACAAGCCTTCGATAGCTCAGTTGGTAGAGCGGTGGACTGTAGTAGGCATTATTCAGAGTAGTCATCCATAGGTCGCTGGTTCAAATCCGGCTCGAAGGAATATTTTTTTTTTCTTACATGATAATAGTTTTTTTTTTTTTTAATAAAAACATTTACTTTTTTTTTCATTTTAATATTTTTCACCGAAGCTCTCTTATCTCTTTCTCTGGTGACTTTTCCCATGATCTATTTCTTCGTCATCTCGTCCCATTTTCTTATCGACATTGCGAAAGAGAGAGAAAGAGAGAGAGAGAGAGAGGGGGATAGAGACTCACACAAGTTGACCATACATTACTCGATTATTTTTCTCTTACTATTTTAAATAAGTGACAGCATTTCTAGCATAAAGTTGACTTTATAAAAGTTGGAAGATCGCAGCCTGCTTACCCTACCTACGTGTCGATTAATATATAAGGCATGATTTTCTATCAGAAATGTCTCTCTCTTCCTACGTTCCCTCTTTCTCTTACACTCTGGTCTGAATTATTTGCATCGCACGAATATTGATTTTGACTTTAACGCACTTTATATATATATATTGATGATTTCCAAAAATACTTTTACAAGCTATTTCTTATTAGTTTCTCTAGTTTTAATGCTTTATCAATGACGTGCAACTAATTTCAGAGGAAGTCAAATAAATTAAGGACAATTAATGAAATTATTAAATAGATAAGAAGACAGAGACGAAAAAAAATAAGCGTTTCAATTCTCTCGTGTTAATGATTATTTATCAACAAATAATTATTAATATCGTGTGACGTTTTAACGCGTTGCTGACGAGTTGTGGAATAGTAGAAAACGCCAGTCATAAAACATAAAAGTAGTACAAATGAAATTTCAGTCAGACCGGACCGATGTGGCGTTAGGCAAAATGTTTCTCCTCGATCGAAATGGGCAATTTCACGGTTAAAGCACAGCAGTCAGCATTGAATCGTGCATTCTCGTAGTTTGAGAAAGTTCGTTTTATTACATTATCCGTGACATTATCACGCAGTTAACAGTCGACAACGACAATTTCACCAACTTATAATACGCATATTTTACAGTAAAATACAAAATAACGGTTATGTAAACGGGTTGATAACTTGAATTGATGCGTCAAAGGAAACGTTTTTCGCCAACTCCCGCTGAGCGTGAATCATAATTACCCTCGAGGAATTGTGCTTTATAGACAAATTTATAACACACGTTTCTACTAATGTTTAACGTCGCAAATACTTATGGCCATTTAATTAGGAAATTTAAGGATTAAATTTTTTTGCTGCAATAATAAATCATGATTGAAACATTCTATTTGAAGAATGGTAAAGTTACCATTTTCTGCTTTATGGTATTTCTTGCAATTGCATAATTAATATTAATAGGTATGACTACGTTCTGTGGACAATTTTATTTCTTTTCGATTTTTAGGCGCCCATGCGTCTGTAAACGAACGTTCTGTTTGACTGTCTGCCAACTTTTGCAATTCGATTTTTCTGCGTTTTTCTTTACCGTACATAGTTTAAGATTCTTGCCAAATTATAAATGTTTCTTCAAGCGTCGCTAATATTAAACTATTTTTAAATATATTCCCATTTCATTTTAATACAAAAGAAACATTTTGTTTTAATCTTAAATTATTTTTAAAGTAACCCGATACTTTTTTAGAACATTGAATAAATACCAACACTTTTTTGCATTGGTATCTCTATGTTTATTATTTTTTGTTCGCGTAAAGTACTGTAAAAAAAAATTTGCTATGAAATTGGAATTTAATGATGAACAATAGCAACCTCTGAATGATTCTTAATTTAGCATGTGATTCATTATTCCCATCGTTTCGTTAGCGCTTATTCGTACATCTTTTGCACGTTTTCTATGCGCAACAAAATATGTGGACAATGACGTCGACAGGTAACGACCATTTAACCCGATGCATTTTCCTATTTACGAGGACACATGGTTGGGAAAATTGCATTTATTGTCGTCGACTGTTATAAAGTACGAAAACTGTATCGAAATAAATTCAAATTAAATTTGTTCAATTTAATGCCATTGTAAAATACATAATACCGAACGAAATTTTATTCCATTAAAAAAAAAAAAAAAAAATATTAAGTCTAAAATTGTATTCGGCTCTAATTATGTTATATAGAATTACACGCACACATTCAAACACTTTAAACTTAGTTTTAAAGTTCCCTTTAAAAAGTAAAAAAAAAAAGTGAAGGAAAGAAAAAAAAAGAGCATTTTCAGAAATTGTCTCAAGTCGATCTAAAGTTTCATGGCATGGTTCTTTTATTTTCCAGACGAAAGCAAGATGAAGTGCACGTTTTGGAAGAAACCATAAGAGCTCGTTCGGAGAAGCACAAGAAGGCGGGGATCGAGCTGGACGCGACGTGTCATATATGTTTGAAAACCAAGTTTGCCGACGGTGTCGGTCACATCTGCAACTACTGCAACATCCGGTGCTGCGCACGTTGCGGTGGGAAGGTCTCTCTTCGTTCAAACAAGGTACGAAAAAACGACCAATTGCAATCCTAAGTTATTCCAAACTATTTCATAAAAGATGCTACTTCTGTCCAACGATACTACTCTCTTTTTATCTTTCCAGTCGTTCCTTATCACTCTAAATTTCTTAACTTGGTTTGAAGGAGCTATTCTTTTATACTTCGTCCTTCAACTTTGAAGTTGAATTTAGAGATCGATCTATTGAATTTAGATTTTTTTTTATTTCAATCATTAAGAAATAATTTTTAGATATTTGCTTTTCTAAAAATTCTGTGGTTGAGATCATTTCTGCAGATTCCTCGGGGAAGATGTTTCGAGATGATGATAAATGAATAAAAAATGTTGAAGACCGTATCAATTTCTCAAAGATTGTCATTTCTCAAAGATTTGAACATCCGATAAAGGCTGATGATAATGGAAAAGCATACATCACAGCGGTTGTCTAAAATACGTAGAAATAATTGATCTACGGAGAGTTCGCTGTCAGATACCAATTAACGCTTATCGTAAATGTACACCGTCAGTAAACGTAATGTTGTTGCTCAATAGCATCGGCAATAGATGTACGCTTCTAGCGCATGTTCTAATATATACGTGTACTTAATGTTCTTCGACCCTCCTGGAAACTCCGGTAAAATTCATTTAGAAATTCGCTGCAGAATTCAATTTCTCATTTCGAAACGTCCGAATTTCAAAACAGCGTGTACTCTTCTTGTAATTAAAAAAAAAAAAACGATTATAAACTGATTAACAAATAAAAATCAAGAAATCGTAGATCAGGAGGAACCGATGAGTTTGGACTTTAGTCCGAGACTTTGAACGCGGTAGCATTGCATCGGCACAAGGTCGCAAAAGTCGTTGAACGTTATGTGGTTTTATTATCAAAAGCTGAGCGCAATGCGTGGGTGACTGTGAATGGGGCGCGTCCCTAAATGACGTCACCGAGAAGCTTCTGCTGCTGCTACTGCTACCGCGGTTCAGCGGTTCATTAAAGGTTTACGGATGTAAGGACGGTAGGAGGTTTCTTGAGTTAATCGGGGTTTCGGAGGAACGTGACGCAACATATTGATCTATGTTTAAATGCGGAGGCAAAGAGTTTAAGTAGAATGTAATATTATTATAGTTATCTATAGCACTCAACTGTCGGTTTCTCTTTGCGCGAGGGACAAAGGAAGGGGATTGCGAATTAATTATGGAAGCCTAATAATCATTTACTCTGGTCACTAATTGCAAAAAAATATTTAAATCATCTTAGTCAAACGAACTGCAGAAATTATCCGCATTAAAGAAACTACATGTAAAGTGCAAATAAATTGTGGTTCAAATTATTTCTGTAGATCATTCTTGTGAACTGTTACAAGATGTTCTTTTGCGTGACAGTTTTTTATTTATTTTTTTTTTTTTTTTGCAAATCACATAACATATGTATCTAAATATATAAAGCTGCATTATATTCTATAATTAAATCAGCTGGACTGATTTTATAATTGTCGATAATCGTAATTAAAATACTGGCAAGAAATGGCGCACCGCATAATCGATTTTGTCGCGTTATTTCCTCCTCAGCGGAAAACGACAATACTATTTTTCTTGGTTTTAAAAGTTAGCCCCCGCGTTCCTGGTTCGAAGACAAAAACGTCGCGGAAATTTTTTTCCCTCTCGCGTGAGCTATCTTTCCGCGTCAGTGGATTTCCAGGGTGGGTTTACGTTCTAGTCTCTGCCTTACTATACTTTCTTCATAAAAGTCCACAATCTCGTTAAAAATAAGTTCGTGACGACTTGACAATTTGCATTGGATAAAGTGGTTTCGCTTCTTTTTGTCCTTTTCACAATTTTTTTTCTTTTTCATTTTTTTTTTTTTTTGCTAAACATTTTTTTAAAAGAATTTATATATATGTCTTTAATTAATTTTACGTTTCTTCTTTTTAAACATTTTTATTTGTAAGAGGGAAATAAAATCGTTTTTGTGATTTTATAAAAATTGAACAAAATAGGTCAGTTTGCAGATTTCGAATATATTGTTATATGGAATAAATAATATTTATGTATGCAAATGATGGAGGACTTTTTTCTTTTTAAGATGTCTCATGCCAAAGGGGACTATTTTAATTTTAATGAACTAACTTTTGATATACTCATTGTCATAATGCGGGTGGGTTCTTTTTGTTATCACGAACAATGTTATTACAATTTAAAAAGACGATTGCGTGACCCGGGATAACATTGGCATGTTGCTGCAATCCACATTATCGATAATCGCAATGAAAAATGTTGTTCCTATTCAAATTTTATTGCAACGTTAACACTAGAAAATATAAATTATGTTCGTACTCCATTAGTTTGGTAAATGCGGTAAAATTTATTGAAATTGATCTCTAATTCCCTCTTCATTTTTAATCATTATCAATTTAATTTCGTTATGTTATATAATAAATTTTTTTTTCGTAAAAATTGAAAAACTACCGTTTTCGCAAGAATGTATAAAAATACCCATTTCTTAACAAAAAAATATGAATTCTAATTTTTGTAAAAGTTAAATATGAATTTAAAAAAGGAAATAAGAACGTTAAACACAGTGGTGCAATCGATGGGACTTACAGTATCCATAATTTTGGATTTCTGCGCGCAGTGCAACAGTTCAAGGCGCAGAGAGAACGTTACTCCAATCGCTCGATATTTTTCATTTCGTATGCTCGTTCATTTCAATCTAAGTGGTTCTTACCTGCTCCACAATCTGTTCCTGAATCGTTGTCGCTACCAAATATTTTATATTTATTTACACTTCTCTCGTAATATTCCATTCCTTTTCATTTCTGATGTAAGAAAAAATTCATTTATTAGTTCTTCATGCTATATTGCATCAATGATTTTATATATACTTTCAATTACCCTTTCATATTAATTATCGTGATTCTTCAATGGAATTTATTTGTGAATAATTTTTTGTTAACCGAAGATAATTTCTACAGGGATGTTTCATTTATTGATCTTCTTCTTTCCATAAAAATCTACTTAATCATTATTCGTTATATATTTCAGTTAAGAATCTGACACTGTCATATATCGGAGCTTTCGTGCGCGAGTAGACAGTTGTTAGTTGAACTGAAGGGCAGGCGAGCCCTAACGCTGCTCGGAGTCTGGAACTTTAACTTTTATAACGTCTACCTTCTAGGTCTTTGGAGCCGACGCCGCCACATCAGCAGTTGTATTTCATCCTTCGCGTTCACGCTGAAGAGGGAGAGCTAGTAGAAACTACCCGACCCTCGCCCCTCAGAGAAACACACACTGGAACATACAAAATTGTGGCTAACTTTTTCTTTCTCAGCTCTTTACATCCAACTTTCCTCCGAGATAACTTTAAACATACTTTTGTGATAACGTATATTCACGCTCAGTTTTTGAAACACCGTCACTTTTTATGTCCCCGGCTCTTTTTCTTTGTCTAAATTTTCCGAATGTCGGAGATTTATCATTCTGCAAAGAGATGATTTGAAATCAAAGACCTTTATTTGATTTTTGTCGTCAATTATTAATATTCATTTATTCGAGATGATTGAAGGGAAAGGAATAAAAATATTCTTTTCAGAGTAAAAGTCCTTTAGGCAGAAGTAGGTTTAATAGCTTCGAAACATTTTTCTATATAAACGTGTCGTGGTCAAGGATTTGAAGGTCGAAAACACGGTTGAAATTGTTTTCAAAGTCATTCGACTGATGGATTGTATAGAAAGTCCGGGTCCAGAGTCATTATCTTCAGGGTCGCGTAAATATGAAATCAAAACCAAGCGAAGATCGTTAACGAAGAACGTGAGCCTCAAAAAACTGGCATTCCCTTGAATAACACAGTGACGCGTCGCAAAGTAAACCCGGGCATCGATCGGAGCGTCTCGTTAACGCCGTCCAGACGGCAAAGTTGACGACACTTTGCGTTTATCGCCGAGTATCGTTGGGATAAAACAAATGCGATCCAATAGTTCCCATTATCATTATTCAATAATTAAATCATCATATTCTCGAATTTTCAAATTCTCTTTCAAATTTATCTTACTCCAAAAAAAAAAAAAATGTTATTTACCTTTAAAAGATTAAAGCTAAAGATTCATTAAGGGATTTCTAATGGAGAAGAAAAAAGGAAAATAAAGAAACGATAAATTTTCTGGGAAATTCCCATAAGTCTGTAAAAAGTTTAGTATTGAATGCTCTTGCGATGCACACACGTATATTCGTTACCTACCGGAGACGAAGACCCTTGACATATTGCTACCTCGGCAATTCTCCGAAGTGCCCTTTAGTCGTAGCAAGTCTTCCTAGTGCTCGCATTGTGACACAACCAGTCTGATCCAGGAATTGGTAGACGTAACTACTCCGATCGACCCACCAAAAATTGTCGAGGGTAACCAGCCAGCGATTCTGTCGAGTCTCCTTTAATTCTTATTTCCATTTTCATTATTATTATCATCGTCAAAAAGTTTTTAATTTATTAGACGTATTTTTATATACAACACAATGAAGAAAGAGTTCGGTTAACTTGAATCATCCAGAGGTAAGGAAAAATTAAAAAGAAAACAAAATCAATTGTGTAAGATCCAAGTTGAAATCTAAATTTCCCGATCGTTATTGGTGGTAAATTAATGAAATAAATTTTTTTGAATGTTACAGTCAATATGGGTATGTATCGTGTGTCGAAAGAAGCAGGAGCTTCTATCAAAAAGCGGTCAGTGGATGAAAACGAGCTTGGGCGACAACGCAATGCTGAGACGGATGCAAGAGGACATGCAGGGTGTGGGAACTCCGGTTCACCCGGAGCTGTCCCAGGACAAAAGGCCTAAGTTGGAGAGGTCCTTGAGCGCCGGCAAGGAGAACCTTCCTCTGCAGAGGAGCAGCAGTGCTCTCCGAAGGCAGTACTCCCAACAAGAACAGGTGAGGAGACCACACGCCTATTGCATCTCGTTCTGGGTCCACTTTCATTCGCGCATGTTGGAACGTTGGCTGGAACTCAGTTTATTGAACATTCACTGCGTACAGCACCCTAGTCAAATATATTTTTCATGCTCCGCTTCAGTTTAACTAAATAACAAATGAAGTGGAAGGAAGAAAAACTGATCAGAACAAATTCAATGGTACTTTTAAATTTAGGCAAAATAATTTGCCTAGGGAATGTTTACTTCACGAAAGAAAATGTTCTCGTTACATGATTTTTATCATGAGAAGTTACATTTTTAATTTAAGAATCGTGAAAGAACATTTTCTTTCAGTTTATGTTGAATGTTGAATGTTGGAGATTCAACAATGGGTTTTCAAGCAGTTTTGGAATTAGGGATATGATTCATTTCTTAAATATATTTTATATTTAGTTAGTTAATCTTAAAGTCAATTCTAATTCTGTTTGAAAGACCACGGTTGAACTAAAATCGGCCAAAAGGAAATAAAAAACATTTGGACAATTGGCCGAAAGGTGTTAAACATTGCTGCATGGGTCGCTTTTTAGTGAGAAGAATAGAAGAATAATTAAAGTAGCAATGAGAAAAAAGACACGGAGACATACGGGAAAGCTCATCTCGGCTGGTGTTTGAACTGACACTGTTTTTTCGTTCTCTCATTCGAAATGGGTTTTCCTTGTCATAAGCATCGATTATCCTAGAGAGCAATCGCGTAATGGCTCGACGACACCTTGTTTACGATCTTTCGATACCGAATACTGCACGTCAGTTTAGGAGTTGTATACACAGTCCCGCTTAATACGACAAAACGTAGTGCTCGCTAATTGCTTTTGTCAAGCCACACTGACTAAAGTGATAGAAGATTCAGTTACAATCAGTAGCTATACGAGGAACAAGTTTGGATGACGCTTTATTACCGCTTGCCTAGTTTCAATGACGCTGAGATCATTGTATAAGAAAACACAACAGTTCCTGGGATAGTTTGGGGGTAAAGAACATTTTTAATCTTTTCTTTTTTTTTTTTTTTTTATTAATTTTCCAATTTGTCTTTCTTTTCCGCTCCTTAATTTTTATCTGGTTATTCTCTTGTCGACGAGACTATCATTCTCTCGACCAATGACACGAAGAAATTTATGCAATATGCAATCAAAGTGACTTTGATAAAAGGTAGGATGGATTTCGCAAGCTTTTCAATATTTCTGCCGACTAACACCGTTGGCGCGATTATTTTTAAAGATATACAATTGTTTATTGTATATACAATACTAATGTAGAAAAAAGTTGTAGTGAAATTTATGAAATTTATTATTTGGATTTGGTGAAAATCATTGTCTTCCTTACTTAATTTCTTATTATATAACTAATTTGTACTATAACTTTTTTCCAACGTACTATTCATCATTTTTTCTTGAAAAAAAAAAGCATTGAATATGTGCCATGCGCAGTTATGAAATCTAAGGTGAGATTCTTTGACTCGAGTTTAAATTTCTGACTGAGAAGATTTTGCATTTGAGCGGCTATTATAGTTTTTTCTGCATTATAGTAATTTTGATCATTGACCATTACTTCTCTTTTTGTCTGTGTGCGTGTGCGACTGTGACGTTTTTTTTTTGTTTTGTTTTTTTTTGTTTGTTTGTGACCAGGGTGCGTATTTTTCATGTCGAAGCAGATCAGAAAGTTTTAGGTTCTTAAACCATGTCATTTTTAAGTTTGCAAATGACTCATTTAAGGTGGAAAAAAATGAAAACTGTATTTAAGAACCGCGGCTTTCGTTTCTGATTCCACTTTTACTGTTCTTTGGGTAATTGTGACAATATTTGTTCTCGAGCTAATTGCCATTTTTCTTCTATCGCGTTTGCGTTTATTACACCTTTTACGACGCGACTGATTGGTATTTATTTTTAATGGATGTAAAAGCTATCCTGACCAAGAGAGTTGAACTATAAATCGTCGGCGTTTATCCATTCGGTCTTTTTGAAAAAAAAAGAGACGCAAGAATTAAATTAAATAAAAAAAATGATTTCAAAAACTTGTAATTTGTCATATTGAAACTGAAAATTTCACCCCTTTGTAAATAAACAAATTAATAATAATAATAATAATAATACCTTTTGGTATTATTGACCGAAAATGCCGACGATTTGTTGCTGTTTATTCGACATCGGGGTTCGATTCGTGTATTCCTTAGGTACCAGGGCGTCGTATGTCCGCGAGTGAAAGCGTGGTGGAGAAGTCCGTCGCGCCTCACTCGAGAACCTTACCGACGCCTCACGTTATTGGTTCTTGTCAGACGCAAACGACTCCGAGGCACCCTGCCGCCTACCCGGACGACGATCCGAATCTATACAGGGGGGAATTTGAGGGCCTCGTCAAACAGAACCCTTCTTATCAAAAGCAACGACCACTTTATCAGGTACTATATATATATATGCATAATCGACAAAGTACCATTTTTACGCATGATTAAACAAATTTAGTATCTTGTTCCCCAATAAGAGAAAATCACTTTTTAACCCTTTTAAATAAAAAAAAAAAAAAAACCCGATGTAAAGGAACACTTTACAAGTTAGAACAGAAAGTGTAACATTACAACCTCGTTGCAGAAGCAACACTTTTTATCCACGTCACAAAAGGAAATAATATTTTCACCCTAGGGCGAAAAGTGCTTAATTTTCTGTAATGATTTTGTAATGAATTTATTTAAGATTGATTAATTTTTTAATGTTATTGTCGTCATTATTTTGGAACGTAGGAACAGGGTACCGACTTGGGGATGACTTACGGTCATCTTCCGGTTGAAACGGCACACCGAGGTCAGGTATATCCCCCTCAGCTGCATTCCGTTCACCAAACGCCAAGTGCATCTCAAGCCTGCGCAACCTCGACCAATGTTCCTAGTGCACTTCCGCAACAAACAAGTTTCAGCAGCAGCGAAGAGGAACGAACTACGCCGGAGTGCGACAGTGATGAACCGGACGAGAAGGGTGAGTTAGTTCATATTCGACCTAACTGTAATAAGTACTCACGAAAAGCTATTTGCAATATTAGATTCACGTCGGATATGGTAGGAACGTATTTGTGCGTATACGGGGTGTCCATTTATAATGATATCAATAGGTTTTTAATGTTTTGGGATTTTTATGATTGATCGATTCATGAGAATTTGAAGATGATAATGTTTTAGAAGAGAAAATAGAATTTAAGAACATCAAAAAATTGGGATTTTTTTGTAGTTTATATGAATATTTTTGTCCTTTTTTTGTTTTGTATATTACAAATGGACCACTTTCAGTATATATATATATTTATGAATATATACGTAGTAACAGAATTGTGAAATATTGGTACTCCGTGATGTATTTATTTAAAAAAATTGAAAAACGATAAATTTTAACTAAATTTTATAATATTAAAGACAAATTGTAATACATTATGAAAGTATCAGTATTAGAAAAATCATTATATACAAACATTTTGAATTAACTATCTGTTTTGCAATATGGACATTAATTTTCAGGAACAATCGTAGAAAGAGTAAATGACAACTATGGTTTTGTCGTTGTTACTGATAACATAGTTATAGTCACTAGTTTTTGTTTTCTTTTTTTTTATTTCATCTCTTTTTTTTATTTTTAGTAGATAAACTATATTTTTACATATATAATTTGTATAATCAAAAATAGATAAAGTGTGTATCCAGTGAGGGACATTATTCCACCTGAATTTTAGATGGATTTTTATAGGTGTTTTAATTCGTCAAGTAAACTATATCTCGGTTACTAATTTATGTCATAGACATCATATAATTCTTGATTTTACAGGTACACTAGTCAAAAATAAGGGCAAAGTATCATAGTAAGAACGTTTATTTTTGTAACATAGAGAAAATATTTTTAAAACGACAAAATCTTAAAAAGATTCTTCAGTTACTTTTTCGAACCTTTTTCAACTTCTATCTTTTCTAAATTTGAAATCTCTGCTTTTTCTTGAAGAAACATCCTATTGTCGTTTTTGTTATTCTGTGTGGATTATTATACGAAAATTATAGTCAGAATGGATAACTCGCATGGTAGTAGGAGAATTATTAGAACATGTCAAGAGAGTAAGTGAAAGCTTGTTCAAGAATAATGCATTGTCGGAACGCACGGAACGTGTGCGTTGTTTTCGAGCTCATTGTTTCGCAACATTTTTTCGAAATAACCCGAGCTGAAGACATAATTGTTTAAAAACACTGTCACGTTCTGTATAACAGCGCGCGAATTTCATCCAAATTCCTTTGCATTTGCGAACTGACGAACGAAATACTCGCATCTGATAAATTGGAAACCATTTCATTGTAGCGAGGTATCAAACATTCATTTAATTATCTGCGAAAATGATTTGCAGAGACGATAGACGCAGATTATTTCTGCAAAATGTTCGGTGAAGATAATTTTTGCAGATTTTTTAGCGCGAATCTTTATAAAAGAAAATTTTCAACCTCACTTTATTGCAACTAAGAAAGCAGGAGTAAAAAGAATCCATACGAGCTCATAGTTAATTAGACACACGATCATCGGACCGCGAACCAATTCATCCAGGTGCGCCAAGCATGGTTACTATTTCCACACACGCTTCTGCTTCTCTATGCATCTACTTTTCTAAGCTACAGTCAAACGTTACAAGGACGACCATCCACGACGATGACGACGATCTAGGGAAATTCTCCTTTTCTCTTTTAATCTCACAGCTCTTCTAGATCCGTTATTCCAACAGATGTAATATTCACTATCTTCAGCAATCCGATTATGTAATAAGCCCCTAAATATGGCATTACCATTGCTGTGGGATTTCTACTGGAGCTGGTGAATTCGCAGATGTTCTAATAGAATTTGTCGTTATCTGTGATGTATTTATTTCAAAATGAGACTCCAGTTCTTCATTTTAAAAATATTCATGTAATGTTCATGGTTTTCTATTTCAATTGTCATGGTTTTGTATTGGTCTAAAGAGTGGCGACTAATTTGGCTCCGGTTAATCTTATTATGTACCGTTAACGTTATCTCTCTTTCTTATTTTTTCTGGCAGGAATAATTCATCTGAGTTGATTTGAATGAGAATGTTGGTTGTTTTAATTACTATTTACAAATAATCTTTAGTTAGTAAATGATAAAGTATTGCGTCGACAAATAGTTAATTTAACAAAAGAAAAAGAATCGAAACTTTGTTTCTAAAACCACTTCCGCCATTAATCATCAATCAGTCGGCGCAATTCTAATTTCAAAAGTGAACCTACCGAGAAAATATAAAAAAGAAAATATTCTAAACTGGTACTGTTACCAGCTTGAAAAGTCCATCCATAAATAATCCACGAGAACTACACAAAACTTAAAACTGCAATCCTTATCCAGATTTATGTCCCGGTAGGAACTAACTCCTTGTTTCAAGAATGGCAATTAATCGCCCCGAAGTTTCGCAATGCATTTTACTTTTGGCTAATGTGTTGTATATCCCCCGTTGATTCTTCGGCTCGCAATAATCAATGCCCCTTTTACTTACGCTCGCGAAACGAACGTCGCCTTATGCAGACTAGGGAGACCGATTCCCCCCCGATCGATACGAATTTCGCGTGCCGAAAATTCCGTTCATCCGCCCGATAAATCTTCGGAAAAGCCTGCGAGGGTCCGCTGATCGCGTATCCCGCGAGAATAGTCTGGGCTCTACGCTACTCTTTTTCCGGCATCGCATGGCCATTTCATTGATCCTCGACGTAGCGCCCTCCCCGTCTCTCTCGTGCCCCCCCCCCCTCGTCCTCCCTGTACCGTGGATCTTCTCTCGCCCACGCGTTTCCGCGTTACGTCATGTGGTGGAGACACGTGAGTTGTTCGAGTGCAAATTTAAGGATTGCTTGCTTTAGTTCTTTTTTTTTTTTCTTTCTTTTTTCTTTTACTTTTTATGTGGGTGAACATTTTAATAGTGACTGTCAGTAAATTTTGGTGGATGAATGGATTTTTTCTTTCTTTTTTTTTTATATCGTGTAACATTTCGTTAGAATACCTTAAGCCTTCGTGACGTAGGCAGGACATTCAGGGAACAGTAGATTTTACTTTTTTGTAAATCTCATCAACTTTCTGATATAGTAAATTCTATTATTTACATAAAATACAATTTTGTTTAAACGAAATGGTTATTTAAATATGTTAATTTTTAATTTCTAGTACTGAGAACATGATTATTATTATTATTAAAACTAATAACAATCATGCTTATTTCATAAAAGACCCACCTACAGGAAGTATGTTAAAAAAATCCATCCACGTCACGAAGGGTTAATTATCTGTCCTCATTTAGTGAAAGAATATTAACTATTGTAATGATTTAGCATGTAATACACACACACACACACATTCAATTTATATTTACATATATGTTGAATACTTTATACTGAAACTAATATGCTCACCACATCAATCGTGTATTAAATATTATTGGCAGATATGAGCTTTCATTGCAAGAAACATAGCGAGGTTCATTTCTACAAAACCATTCCGTAACTGTGTAGTTACGGAGACATAAAGTAATTAATTTCAATCTATTAATAGAAACATTAATAGATAATTTTTTGACTGACTTGAATTATAACTTTTTTTTTTTTTTATAAATGTTTATGAGAACATTACAGTGTCAGACAAAAATGTACGTATTAAACAAAAAAAATTGTGTAAAAATTTATATATGCCTAATGTACAAATATTAATCTATAGTCAATAGATATAATATATGGATGATACATCATCCTCCTACGCCCGGCAGTTGCTTACCGCCCTGTTGGATTTTTTTATCATCTTGATGGGTCACCTATTTCTTATCGCGTATCCTATGTTATAAAAATCAAAAATTTATTTTCATTTTCTTGTATCTTCTAAAAATCATTACATTTTGATTACTTGCAATAACGATAAAAAAATTTGTCTTCCCTTGTTTTCAATATTTCTACTTATTCATAAACATGAATTGGCTATTATAAAGATAGTAGTCCTATTTATTATCATCTCAGAGCCCCATTAATTATTAATATCATTCTAAAAAAAAAAAAAAAAGAATATCAGATATGACTTCTGGTATAGTTAGATAAATAGTTAGTGATGTAAATTGAAGTGATGTTGACTCCTTATTGATTCGAGGCGAAAAGTGGGATTATCTGTGTGCTCGATTGGAAACTTGAGTTTCGTTGGGGTTATTATAACAAGAAGCCATGGCAGAGGAGGGGGGAGGGGGTGATTAATATTCTTTTATTTGTTCCTTTTTAATTCAACGTTATTTGGGTCAAATTTCCATTCCTCGTTTTCTCGTCGTGACCTTCGGAGGATTTATGGCCGCCGTCCGCGGGGTGAATACTGATGTGTTTACTTTTATTTAAATCCTTTTCTGATAAATTAAAGGACGATGTTTGGCAACTTTCGCAGAAAGATAAAAAGAACTTTTTGAAATGACTGCGACGGATGACATTAGAGTGGAGCGCTCATATTTAGACGTTATTGATTTTGGGGACTTGCGTTGTCTGCGCTGTTATTTCAATTAGATTCATTCTGTTTGGCTTTGTTTCATTTGTGTGAATTTTTTGGCGCAGATCGTTACTAAAGATACTGTATAAACGTCTTGAAAAAAACAACAGGCTCTGGTTTTCTTCTTTGATTCAAGTTGTCAAATCAATATTCACATTTTATTTACATCTTCTGAAAGAGGAAAAAATGTAAGACAAGTAGGAGAGCTTTTAAGGAACGATTCATATTTATTCGATATTTATTCCATAAATAAATTCTGTCGAAATTTAATTCAGTGATTCTAAAATGAAGCCTTCGAGTGAGAGATTGCAAAGTAGACTGAGAGGGAGAGGGATAAAGAGAGAGAGAGAGAGAGAGAGAGAGAGAGAGAGAGAGAGAGAGTGTCCGATTTAGCCTAGTAAAAATGAGGATTTCTATTAAAGTCAACAAGGTCGTTTGCAGAGCCATAAGAAAATTGTTATACCACATAATCGATTATACCCTCCTGAGCCTTGGAAAAATCTCTTCCATTGGACGATTTCTGAAAAATGATGCCACTTTAATCATCTCTCGTGTTGGCTCTTTACGATAACAAGACCGAGAGAGCCTCCATTTTCTTGAATAGAGAAATGCATCCAAAGAAAATTCTCTGTATACCTACTTAACAGACCTGACGCTCAAAATTTTCGTACAGAGAGAGACGGAGAAAGATGGGGATAAAGTAGAAAGCACGCGAATATAAAAATTGCGATTACGCGCGTCGTACCGGAGACAGCGTGGGATGAATAACTTGATTGCGTCAAAAGATACGGAAATCAGAGCAGTTTCTAAATTTACTTTTATTTATGATAACACACACAGACGGCAAATTATAAAGTATTGAAATTATTTATTCACTTTTTTAACGTCTGATGTAAAGGTATTCTTCATTTTTTATTTGTCAGTGACAAAAAAAAAAACAGATGTTATTTAACAAATTTTTGTTTTCTATTTGGATCGAAAAGAAGTAATTTTTTTCATTAATTAGGACAATGAAAATACTTAGGAAAATATATTTTACGAATGTTAATATCAGGAATTCATCGAAGATAAGCGTTGTCTGACAATATCTTGCACTGTACTACTTAAATTTCAATTTTTAAATGATTAAAACATTTGATTTACTTTTTACGTCCACCAATACCAATTTGTTATTATTTATTGTTTTTTGTACTCTGTTTGTTTTAATTTTGTCAAAAGAAACAATACATAGTTCGTAAAAATAGTTGTTTTTTTTTGGCTCAACTCTAAATTTCATATTAGCGAGAGGTCCGTAATAAATTACTGTGGACACGCGAAACCAGAATTGTTTTCCAAATGTTTTATGCATTTCATTGTTATTTTCAACGGTAACGTTTTATTGTTTCATTGTTGAAGTATGTAAATAAAACAACAATGGAGGATAATCGCTTAACACAAAGTCCAATAACATTTTCGTGTAGATCAAGTAACTAGTATTGGCAAGATTGTAGTAGAAACATGTTCTTCTTGAAATGAGATACAATCATATATTTTATTATTATTTATTAATGAATTGATTATTATTTACAACAAGCCAACCAATTAAACGGTCCAAGCATTTCATTATCATAAGGATATAGTAAATTGTCGCTCGTAGAGAAAAAAAAATTGCATAATAAAAATAAAAGTTTTTGTAAACTGTAATTTTTTAAAGATATTTTTAACAGTTAGTATAAAATAGTTAATGTTTAGTGGTACTAAAGTTAACCGAGGCACGCTAATTGTGACATTTGAACGCAATCATAATTACGAGGTGATTCTCCTAAAAATGAACGTCTACAATTTCAACGTCGTTGAAAGCGTACTATCTGCGGTCGATATCCCGACTACGGGCATTTTTATGTATTCGTTGATTAACGCTTCGCGTGATAAACTGGCGCGAATTATTCATTCACTCTTTTCGAGATGGATTCACTGTTATTACATGTACTTTGCAAGAGCTCATCCGCAATGTACATTCGCAACTCGTTTAGAGTTAATATGAGGTATAAAGTGAGGAAAAAACGTTCAACTTGATATCACTTGAAATTACGTTTCTGATATGTGCGGCAATTTAACTTCAGAAAACATCCCAGTGGACATTTCCCTTTTTTATGGACGTCAAGTTTCAAATGTTTATTTTATGTAAAAATGATCCGCAATACAGAATTTGCAAAAATTATCTCCACTAAAGAACCTGCAATCTGTAGAAATGTTCTGCACTATTTTTGAACATTTTTTTCTTGTGCAGATCATTTCCTTAAAGTCTTGAAGATCTCAAAATGGTATTTTTAGTTTGAAGACTTATCTTCATTTTTTTTTTTTATTTAGAAAACTTCTTCATCATTTAATTGAAATTAACAAAAAAAAAAAAAATGAATTTCGTTGTTGCTTCTTGAAGAAAAGTTAATCCTTAGGGTCTATCGTTGTTTTTGTCGTATTTGAAATCATCATGTCAGGAAACGATGTTGTCGTTTCGATTTTGTAGATGCACGGTTTATAATTAGAATAGAATTAGTTTGTACAAGTTTGGAGGTAAGTTTGTTAAGTTACGTCTCTTTGTTTATGCAGATATTTCGTGACACCATTTACCTAGCTCGCGCTGTGCTTTGACAACTTACTTTGCGCAAAAGGATCACATACACTACTTTTCAGCGAAAGGAGATCTTTAAACTTCTTTTGATTACTCGATACATTGAAACGTCATACATCTTTACAAGGGTTATTTTTATTTCATTTTCAAAACTTAAGCTCAAAATTAAAATTCAATTGAACTTAAAATTACAGGAATTTTAGATTTTTCGACTCGTTGTCTAAATCTTATAAGAAAAAAAATCACATGTTGTATAGTAGGAAGTTGTTAGGAAATTACTAAATTAATTTAATTTTCTTTTTTTTTATGATATCGTAATATAAAAAAAAATTGATTCATGAATTAGGACGTCATAAACGCAATGTCTTTAATTATCAAGATTTTCCGCTTCTCGATGCTCGCGAATATAATCATATCCTTCGTCTCGAGTGACGCGTCCTTAATCTCATCGTAGTAACAGCGACCAATTTTTGTTGGCAAAAAATAGAGCTCGCGTCCGGTGTCCCCAATGGGATCTCGCAGACCTGACTGATTTATATTGGATACGTAAACCAAGTCTCCCGTAGGGAACACGCTCACGCCCTCATTTAATCCGTATTAATTGCACTTTTACCGATGAATTTGAGATATTATTTGAATCAATTTTTTTATACTAATGGATATAGGAATCTGTCTATATTTTTTGTTTCAGTTATTATTATAATTATTATTATTTCGAAACAATTTTGATGAGAGAGGAAAGAGCAGAAAGTAACACACAAAAATAATGAATATTTTTTCTGAGCCTTTATTTATAAATGAAATGTTGTAATAAATATGTGAATCGAAAAACTGGTCGACTTTTTAGGGAAGAAACTGCCGGACAATTCCGAGGATAAAATGAATCGACATGCCATGTCCAAGGAGAGGATCAAGATGTTTTTCGCGGTACTTTTCACCAATTTCAATTGTTAACTCCTATTTTGTCATTAACGTCTACTTTTGTAAAAAAGATGTGTGCAATGTTCTACACTAATAGAAATATAATTTCAAATATATACGAGTTCTAAATGTAAATGTATATTCGTGAATTATATTTTTTATAGTGTGACATCACGTGTGCCATTGAGAAATGTTATTTTGCTAAATACAAGATTATTAATTTAGCAATATATATTTTTTTTTTCTAAGTGAAAAGACGTTAAAGTGTGTGCGTGTGCATGTACGTTGTGTCATTGCCATTGATCGTTTGTGAATTATTTATTTTTTAATTTCGTTAATTTCGAGATTAAATGGGGGAAACATTTTGCTTGATGAACCGAGATACAAAATGACTTAATTTTATAAAAATGTATTTCACTTAATTATGGAACGTCTAATTACGATGCCGTAATTACAGAAGAACTAACTTTAGTTGATTTAATTAGATAAGTATAGGCAACCTAATCGTCGAATTCATTAGAAATTACCTGTCTAAGAAAGATCCAAGAACCAAAAAACTAAAAGACATTTTTTAACGAACTTGCAAGTGTTGACAATTTAAAAATCTCAATGAACTTTGCAAATACCCATTACTGTAAGATTTAAAGATCAATATTATATTTTGCAACATTTTTTAAAGTTTTACGTAATTTTCAATTCGTATTTTTTTGCAATAAATAAGAATAATACAATACAGATCGAAACCAAAAATGAAAAGTAAAAATTCATAGAACGTGCGTTAGTTATGCTTTTTTCGTTGTTTTTTTTTTTTGTATGTGTTCTATTTGTTGACGAGAAAGCAAGTGTGTGATTTGCAAAATTATCGCACACGCGGTGCTCTTCAATAAAGAAACTTTTTCACGTCAAAAATGGCGACGAGCAGATAAAGACAAAAAAAACGACGAGATGGAGGGTCGCGAGAAAAAAGTCGTAAAAACCGACTGATCGAAGGCAATGACAATATTATTATATATTGTTTGATGTATACGAATATAATATTGGATCAAGTGCACATCGTTCTCCTGAGAAGATGGTTGTCTTGTCGAGCATTAAATTATTCATTAAAATTTTTTTTTTATTATTATCTCAGCCTTTCTGCTATCGACTCAGAGTTTTATCTATAGCATAAAATTGAAAACTTGGATTCAATTTAATAATAATAATAATATTAATAATTTATTATTAAAAATATATACGTACTATTTTCTCAAGAGAAAAAATTTTCACTGTTGGCACAACTATATTTTCCTTCAACTTTCTTCTCGTCTTGTCGATGTGTCTTTTGTTTTTTCTAATAAAATCTACAAATTTCGACGTTAAAGAGTTAATTAAAAAAATATCGAATTAATCACCATTGGCCGAATGCAATTTCGTGACTGTTACTTTGTGTGCGTGTGTGTTTTTCTTCTCACTGTTATTTCAATGTAATTTTGTCTGCTAATTTACTGTTCCTCTAATCATTTTTCCTCAATGTATCTCTTCTATTACGTTGGAATTTTAATGGCTTATGAACTTTCAATCTATCAAGTGCTACATCTGATTCTAAGACGACTGATTTGTTCAAGTGTTTTACATTTTCTTTCATCATGTTTCTGTTTCACACACAACAGCATCAAAAAATTGTTTTTTACTTATTTCATACTCATCTTTTCAAATGTACATTTTATTATTATTAGTAGATTGTGCGTCCAAATTCATTAACTATGTTTTTCATTGTCAGTGTTTTTTTTTCATATAATTTACCATGTCTTCATACAAAAGCGTATCTTTGTAATTCATAATAGTTTTGTATATATATAAATCATTTATCATTTCATTTATTTGTTACAATAATTATTTGGTGTGCAACGTTTTTTGACAATCACGTAATTTCGGTTTCATTCATTCAATGAAGACATTTGGCCACGTCATCCTTCTCAGCAATTTTCAGAGTAACGACAATTCTGAAGAAAATTTCAACTACTTTGCGCATAATACGTACTTTTATCTTTTAAACATGAGATATCTTTCGCCCTCACACACTGCGAAGTACGAGGTCCATGCTGCATCACTTAACATATGTAATGAAGGAATTATATGAAATTGACATAGAATTGTATAAGATCCAGAGTGAATAAGCGAGAACCCAAAGATTTTGCTATTAAAATCATGCAAAAACAGTCGATAATGCTATTAATTAATGATGGCATTGTATTTTTGAGAATTTGTTTTTTTTTTTAAGATTCAGTTTTGGGGGTTTTAAAGATTTTTAGTTTTACACTTGATACAACATAACACACAATTGGAAAAAGTTTTGTTTCAATGAAATATTAAATTTCTGCAAATCATTAAAAAAAAATTGCAAAATTCCGCAAAATTACATTTTGACGAAGTTTGCATATTTGCAGAGTGTTGCAGAATTTCTCAGAAAT
>JABFQA010000366.1:0-21063 GCA_022817065.1 Probaryconus sp. ZL-2020
ATATCTCTAAAACTTTTATGTATCACTTTAATCTTACAGACCATCTTATAATATTATAATGCAATTTTTTATAAGCATATTATTTCATAAATACCTGTAATCCCTCAACACAGAAACACAATTTTTAATTTAAAAAAGTAATTTTACATTGCATACATTTATCCTCTGCATTAGAAACATAATTAATTTTTCTATCTCAAAGATTAAAACAGAAAAATTACATCCGAAGACGACTAAAAAATAGGATTAAAGAAAGCACGAGTTCAAGATGAAACAAAAATTAATCTAATGTGATAATTGTAAAATTTCATTTCGCTTGTAATCTTTCGAAACAAGCGAAATAAAAGCATTCAAGGATGTACAAAAGGACGCGACGTTGTTTTCAAGATTTTCCACTGTACTTCAAAAGCTATGCTGAACAGTGTATGTTGCTTAACGGAGAAGCTTCGGTCCACAAAGACTTGCCGATGTTTTTGTGAAAACATTGAATTTTCGACTACGGTAATATCGCATTTATGACGTCCTTTGCGGCGAAAGAATAAGATACGCGCAAAATGTTATCTACCTCCGATACTTATGGAGCTCCGTTCACAATCAGCAAAAAAGTTTTAAGGGACCGTTAATTAGTCTTATCTACACCCTTAAATAAGATGTGCGCTCTTTATTCTTGTTTTTTGTTCTTGCCCGAAAATTCGTTTTGCAAAATTCGATTATAAATATTCTTTGGTATTTTTTAAAACAAAACCAAATTTTACACTATAAAGTGTATTCGCACGACATCTTAGTAATTGGTATGTTGCGTTTTGCCGAAAACAATTTTCTGCGTGCTTTTGTCTGATAAATAACACAGTGTTATGCCAAAAGTATGCTAAAACTGGGCTCAACATTACCAAAAACGATGAGACATTTTAGCAGTGCACAACAACGTCGCAATCTGTCAAACTAACGCAGTCACTGCGTTGATTCCACGTAGTTTATCTACTTGGTTCAATGTTTTCATTATTTCCTGTTTATTACACTCGCGTATAAATTTTAACATGTAATATAATTCGCATGCAAATTCACTCATTTAACTCGAGACGCGGAAATTGCACAATAAAAAATTTCGTTCGTACTGATATTAAAATTGTTCAACGTTTTTTTTTTTTTTTTTTTTTTTTTTTTTTTCATCGGTTTACGCAGTTTTATGTAACTGCATATATAAATGCACAAACTTGACCTGTCGTCAATTTCGGCGGAAACTTCTCATCTTTTGACGGAAAGTTAATTTTTATGTTTAATTAAAATGTAAATGAACAAAAAGAAATTAATTACACAAAGTCCCGGAATTTCTTTATTCATTTCAAATTTAATTTCTTAAATGAATTTTAAAAAGTTATGAGAGGAAGATTCATAGATGTTGGAATCAGATGAAAGGCGTGTGAAAACAGTCAATTACGTCAAAAGCGATTGTCCATTTTACGCTATGAATTAGCTTTTGAACTTCATATTTGAAGGGGAGAAACAAGAATCGAGGCGCGAACAACGCTAAAAGAGGGAAGTTAGCAAAAAGAAATAAATGGTTCTGCGGATACGGCCGGATAGGTGGATGGATGGGAAGATGAAGTGGAATCCCGTGTTAAAAGATCCGGACGATTACGATTAAAATATATTATTCGGAGTTGTAAAGAATTTCGCAACAGAAATTTCCTAACTAGAACCGCAAATCTGAATAAAACTAACGTAAATTTATTAGATTTTAATAGAAATTTTCTGAATGATGAATAAATTGATTTATTTTAAAATTTCTGTAAAATATTATTATTGGAATTATTCAGATATTTTTATCGTCCATTATATTTTATTTTTATACAAAAATTCCAAACTGTGAACGATATGCAATAGTACGTAAAAATGCAGTCCCCTGATCTCCGTTAGAATTATTCTGGTATTTTGTATTTAAATTATTAAGATGTATACGGGTATTTCTGATTTATTAGAAATACTAGTATATTTTCTTGGAAATTTCCGTATTTAGCATTACATAATCTGAATGCATATGAAATATTTTATAACGACTGTATTAGGATTTCACACTTGAAATCCTAATGAAATTGTATGGATATTTCTAAACTTTTGGATACTATCAGGTTTTGTTCTGGATTATTCGTATAAAATATTATTAGGAATCATTATGAAATTTGTATCTGTAGAATAAGACTGGTTATCAAATTTTGCATTTTATTTAATACGGAATTATATGAAAATTTTCGAAATGAATTTTACAGCAATTTTCAAACTAAACTTCTTTATTAAATTAAAATGGCATAATAGTAAGTGGAGTTTCACATATATATTTACCATTTTTGTCATCAAAAATATCAATATAAAGAACTTTTTGTTTTAAACATTCAATTTCAACATAATTCACTTCATTCGATTTACGTACAATACGATACATGTATGTTAAATAATATTCTTCGGGCATAGCTTTAACTATTATATGTACAACACACATGAAGCATTTATTATTCTTCATCAAAAAATATTGTATTTCTACCATAGATCCATCTTTTAATTTAGCATAAAAATTAATTGTTTTTTTAGGCCGTGTGTAAATTTTAGATTGGTACATACATTTTTTATAGCAGCATCTTTTAAATAAGCATACATCTTTTTTATTATTTCTGTCGATAATTTCGTCAATTAAAATTGCACCTTCGCTAGAAATGCAATATTTTGTTGTCAATCGGCGATATTCAAAAATTTCTCTACAAAAATTTGCGCTAAGGTTTTCTTTAGTTATTTTAAAAATTTTGCTATCTAGTTCATTCTTTTGTAAAATATTGTGTGCAATTTGTTGCATTACATTTTTAGGACCGGAAACGTAATTTTTTAAAATATGTATATAATTTTCAAAGGGATATGTAGATGAAGCCCATAAAGGTCCATTATGTTTTACACTATCAACAATGTGTGTCAGAATATGTATATTAAAAGTCATAAATTCTTCTGTATAAAATCTCTGACAATCCGTTATAAATTGTAACAAACTTATTTCACATTCTAAAAGTACAGTTTCTGTTATTTCTGGTGACATTAATAAAGTCACACTTCTAACTAACAGAACGTAGGATTTTAATAATTCAGGATCTAAAATTCCCATCAAACACGGAACGCTATAGAATATAAATAAATACTCCCATTCTGAAGCCTTAAAAGTCATTTTTCCCGTAAAAGGTTTTGGTAATCGATGTACTTCTCTAGTAGGTTTTATATTTATTAATCTTTTATTAATAAGATCTCTATCACGTTTTGAAAAAATATTTTTTGACCAAAATGTCCACAGTTGACGAACAACTCCCAATAATACACTATGCATATAATCTAAACTATACCCCCATATACAATCAAAGTATTGTAATGATGTCATTACACTTTCGCCTTTTACTCCATTAATTGAACGATTTATTTTTGTAACTTTGTCTATATCCTGTAAATATGATAAATGACTTCGCAGTATTATATCTTGGCCAGTAAATTCATATTTGACAGTACGATTTACACATTTACCATGAATGTAACACCAACTGCAACCAAAATATCCATTAAATTGAAATCTGTTCTGTATGATTGGTCGAGCTACCGAATCCACTGCACATGAGAATAGAAAGCAATAATATGTAATTGTTTCGCCTGCCTTATTTAATACTTTTATACCGTCCGTAGAAAATTTTATTAAAAATTTTAAAAGAAATTTTAAGTATAAATTCATGAATGAAGCATGTGGTTCGACGTTTGTGTACCATAAAGCAGCCAATATGACGGTTTTAAATCGTACTGATAATGGTAACTCGTTAATTATTAGTTGAATTGGCCATAAACTTTTTGTACTACTCTTCAACATTTCAGCCCCATCTATATTTACATTAAAAGATATAATACGGTTTTTTTCGTCATCATCCTTTTTTACGTGTAACGCCATGTCTTTATATCTCTCTGTATCCTGAATATCAGTAATTACTAAATATTCTTCATCAGATAATTGTTCTTTTCGCTGACAATTTTCACGTAACATAGTTTGAATATTTTCATTTTGCAGTAATGACTGAAGTTGTTTTTCTATATTAATCATTAAGAAATAATTATCTTCTGAAGAAGAAATGTCATATCTTTCGTTACATTGCTGACAAAGAACTGTTTGATTTTTATTAATATCATTTTGCTGTAATGGTTCGCTCACTTCAATGCAACATTTTGGACAGTAAAAAATATAATTAATTTTATCTTTAGATGGATGAAGTAATTTATTTAATGAAAATTTACTCAAGTTCCAATTTTGGAATTCTGGACCGGCTAATATTTTTATCATTTGAAATATAGCAAATCTCGCTTCTTTCGATAAATTATAACGTAAAGATATGGCTTGTAACATATTCAGTACATCGGCAACACTACAATTTGATTGTGGAAACATATTCCAATTATGCAGTTTTTGAAATTCAACGAAATCGTCACTGTCGCAAGATTCATCATCATCGTCAATAATGTTCCTTTTTTCGTAACCATTTTTGTTTTTGTCAGAGTTCTTGTTTTCTCTATTTTCTTCATCTTCAGTACACAGTTTTTCTTCTACGTGGTTGCAATCTATAGGGAATTCATTTCCTTCTATTTCCTTCGTTACGTTTTCATTTTCAGTAGGCGAATAAATGAAATGGTCCAATGCATCGTAATAGTTAACACTTTTAACATCATTCAGTGAATACTCCATACATTTGTTCTCTTTTATTTTACCACTAGATGAAAGTAATTCAAAATTATCTTCAGCTTCTATATTAGATACTTCATTTTTTTCATTTATTGGTATCACAAATATATCATTTTTTATTTCAGCGTTGTTTTCATTTAGTGATTTATTTAAATCATGATTGTCTTGCAAAACCATGGAGGAACCTGTGAAACCAATAAAATTGTATATCTAATTTGGAAAAGTCAAATGATACATATCTGAGAGAACAATTTCATACAATTGTAATTGATACGATTCAATATTGTACACTGAGAGAAATGAAATTGTAAAAATTACTGTTTTTCAGTACTTTGAGGAAATTGATGAAAAACAGTGACTATTTACTGTTATTTGTAGTATTTGTAGAATAAATTTTAATAAAAATTAATCTTTTTCACAGTAAATTTTATTGCTTTTCAAATTAAATTTTCTTGTTTTGCTTTTATGTAATCAAAAAAGTAATTTTTCATATATCGTTTCTCTCGTTGTATAATATATTAATCCTAAATAGTGAATAATATATATACCACTTTCAACTCTTTTATTCCACCTCCACAACGTACTGCGATTAGTATAAAGGTTTTTCGCATTTTCTGTAAATAGTTTTTTATATGGGCCACGTTTTTTTGATGTAATCGAGTCGTTTTTCCACGAGTCTTGTAATTTCCTCTTTGTATTCATAATTGAAATACGAATCTTAAAACATAAATCAACAGAATTTTTTTGTATTGCATGTTAATCATATTAATTTGTTATATTAAATCAATAAAAAACGTCATTTTCATTTGCGTACCTCTTATGACTTTTCTCAGTCTTTAACCACAATTTTTATTAAAAATAATAACAATTTTTATAAAAAATAATAATATAAATGAATACTATAAAATACAATATCCAGTAAAGTTTAGTGCTTAAAATAACCGTCTCTTTAAATTTAAACAAATGTCAAATCGAAAGAATTAAGCAATCAACAGAATTTGTCTTTTGTCTTTTTTTATATTCTGAAAAACTTCTGAAACTTCTTCAGATTATATGCACAAATTGCAAATCTAATGTTTCATGAATTTAGAATTTGCAATGTTCTAAAAATAAATACATTTAATATAATAGAGGTGATATAAAGATTATCTTCTTAATTTAAGGTAAGTAACAAAATCAACTATTACAAATAAAATCATTCTTAATATAAGAAATCTCAAATAATTTATGTATGCCAATTTTCGACTGTCCCAAAATAACTGAATAATAACGTAATTTGTAATAGATTTATAACAATTTTTATAATTTCTTATAAATGTTACATATTTTATGTCCACTTAAAAATTTGTAGCTCATGTATTATGATTAATATAGATTTCAGATTATTGATCACATGCAATCTCATACTAAATTATACACTGGAACTTGAAATACACAATTCGGAAATTAGATAATATATAAATTAATGATTCTTTTCGGACTTAAAATAACAATTTTTTTAACCTTATAATTGACATTCTATTAATTATATATATTAGCTGTTAATTATAATGATTCTTGTGTTTTCTTTATTAATTTTTTATAATTTTTATAGGAAAATGTTTGCTTACGTTAGATTAACAAACGGATCAACAGGTGTAGTATCTATTCAAGATATCATACATTTTGATGAAAATAAGATCGCTAAAAAATGTTTTAACATTAAGTGGACTAACGGAAAAGTATACCAAGGAGTTGTTTCTTTCATTGCAGGTATACATATATTATTATAAATATTATTATAAATATTGTTATATTGTTAAATATTGTTATATCATGAATTTCCTTCATTTAAATTAGAAACTAAAGAAGATCTTCAAGACAAAATGTTTCAAAAACGAGCCCGATTTCCTATAGAAAAATCTATTGATCCTGCCACAGAATTAAGTGATATGGAGGATATAAAGTTACGGAAAGTATGATATCTTATAAAGTATAATATATATAAAATTGTATTTTTCTTTGTCAAAATATAATAATACAAAATTATGCCTAATATTTGTAGGATCAAAAAAAGAATAAAAAAATTGATAAGAATATTTTCATTAAAGTTGAAGAAAAAATTAAAAATTTACAAACCCAGTTAGAAAAGAAGAAAGTAATAAAGAATGTAATATATAAAAAATATTTATATTATAATATACCAGTTATCCACAATTTTTATTCGTATATAATTTCAAAAAATTAAAATAAAACATTTCATTAAACAGATATTGGAAACGAATAACATTAAGACTAAATTTCCTATGCCAAACACGAAAAACACTTCTTCTGAGAAAGATTTTACTGAAGACAATTCATCAATATCATATGAACCAAAAATAATTCCGAATATTGTTCATACTGAGGCTTGCAGAACTTCAAATAAAAAAGATGAAGAAAAATCGCATGTAAAAGTGAAAGAGAATGCTTCAAAAGTAATTAATGAATCAGTAAAAATCATATCAGAGAGTATTACTTGTGCAGATCAGGTATCTTCTATATTGACTTCAATTCATTGAAGTCTTTTTGTTCTGTATGTTCTTTAGGAAAATTATTTTTTAAACTAAATAAGATTATTATGATTTATAGAATATGTTATTAAACAAAAAGGATGAAATGGAGTCAATTAATACACCTTGTACCTCTCATATGCTAAAGTCGGATAACACTTTGTGCGAAAATAATAATATCAAGGAGACTTTATTAATAAAATCGAAACCAAAAATTATTTCCAATGTTCTTTACACAACTCCTCTCATATCATTAAACGCAATAAAGCGTAAAAAGGAAAGAATGGAGTGTAAAAAATATAAAGAATTACCAGAAATTGAGACAGACAGCGTTTGCAACACAGAAACCGTATGTCTATTGATGTTAAATACATTTTACAAATTTGTCCAAATATTTTGCAATGCATTTTTAAACAAAATATAGTTTCACATATATTATATAATTATATAATATTGTGATATATTATTAACCTAATATTATTAACCTAATTCCTGAATTTCTTACTCAGCTTTTTAAGAAAAATATTTATGTCATAACAAAAGTTAACGAACCTTTACGGGTTCGTAACACTGGTATTATTTTTTCATTTATTTTTTAAATGTAATAATAAAATATATTACAATAATTACTTAACATTTATTTCCACATTAATTTGAAAATCGAATAATTCGTATTCATGTTACTTTGCTGCAGTTTAATGATGAGAAAGAGTCATTGATTGCCAAGGAAAATATCATATACTCAGTGAATGACTCAAAAGTCGCCACAGAAACTTGTAATGCTATCTCAAAGACAATCATGGGGAGTATTAAAAAAAATAATCTAACACTTAAATCTAATGTAAGTTCTTTAAACATTAATGTTATCATTTCGTATTAATAAGTTGAAAAAAGTTCTTATTCATATTACTTTGCTTTAGCTTGAGAATGAGAAAAGATCAGTGGTTACAAAAGCAAATAACCCAATCTTAATCGACAACTCAGAAACTGATTCATCATCTAATGAAGCTACTTTGAATAAAATCATTAAAAAGGAAAGAGTTACACGTAAAATCGCATGTAAATCTACTAAGGTAACAACTGTAATATATATATATTTAAAACATGAATATAATAATTTAAAAAGCTCACTTTTATATTACTTTCCTTTAATTTAAAATTAGAAAAAGTCATCGATTGAAAAATTGAGTAATACATCCTCAGAAGACAATTCAGAGGACGACTCAGAAAATGATAATGATGTTTCAAAAAAACACATGATAAGTATCAAAAAAGAATATGTAGCACGTAAAACTGCACCAAAATCTTATGTAAATACATTAATACAGTACCTATTTTAGACATAATTTTAACGACTTAAATGCCAGAAACATAAATTGATATTATTATTAATTTGTATGCAGATTAGCAGAGATCAATATTCGTTTAATGATAATAACTTAGAACAACCAGAGGCGAATAATGAAAAAAATAACCAAATTGTTTCACTAGAAAACATAGATGGAAATTGTAATCAGGAAGATATCAGTAAAAATGTTAATAAGTTTATATATATACATCACATCTTACAAATATAATAAATATAATTTTATTTTTATACTGTTAGATTAACAAATTACTAGGGTAACTATATAGATTGTAAATTCTACAGCTGTTGAACCCTTTACAATCTATTTTGCTCAGTGCAGATAAATTGTTAACTTCATTTTTTCATTTCCCTTTTTTCTGAAAATTCAGAAGGCACGCGAAACAATTTCTAAATTAGAAGAAAAAAATAAGAGGTTGTGCCTTACATTATCTAAATACAAATCAAAAATCGATATCTTAGAACAACGAATAGAACAACGTGATATAAAAATAGCATCACATAATCAACAATTAATTGATACTAATGAGTTATTAGCACAATCAGGAAAACTTGCCATTGATTTACAACGAAAAGTAATCGACCAATTCGAAGAATTAATTGGTAATGATATTGAAATAATTTTATAAATATAGTTTCATGTGTATTTTTGTTATTTCTCATAAGGTTTTAGTTACCATTAACATTTACAAATTTAATAAAAAGGATCTTTATTTGTGTAATTTAAAATAGTTATAATTAACTATTTAAAAATAATTTTAATAAATTAAATAAATCTAATATTAATAATAAAATATCAACATATTTTCTATCCAGAAATTATTCGAGACTTACGTCAAAGAAATGTTGAAACGGCTAAAGAAAATGGAGGTTTTCCAGCTACTGGTTATTCCAGACGCGACACTGGAATGGTATTTTCAACTCAATGCATAAAATAATAAACATTTTTTAATTACACTTAAATATAGTGGACGTCAAAATGAATAGACCAGCTGAATTACTAAAAAATATTATTTATTGTTATTATTGGAAGTAAAATTCAAAGAATATGGGTTAATTTTAACTGTATTATAAAAAGTATTTTCATTTAATTTCGCAAATTTGTATACTTTTTTAATGTTTACAAAATTATAACATTTAATATCCAAATGCAATACACGCTTTGCTTATGACGGCAGAGATTTGACGAGTGTTTCTGATTACTAATGAATACAGGATGCGTGAATTTACTTGTGACTTATTTGTGCACTTTTAGTTTATATATTTTCATTAAACATATCAATCAAATTTTATTTATTTTACAGACGCATATCAGTCACGGAGTCTACATCCCAACTCAGCAATTTCATTCATTACTTGGTGCAAAGAATGCTTCCATATGTACTCGAGAGGCTGCAAGATTAATATTCGGTATTGATGTTTTAATGAAAAGTACCCCAACAGGGAAAACGATTAATAGAAAAAATAATAACATAAAACAGAAAATGGAAAAATTGGATGGCCGTTTGTTACAAGCAGTACAAGGTGTAATATTATAATTTTATTATAAAATGTATAATAAAATGAAATTCTGACAATTAGTTTTCTTATAAATTGAAAATAATCGTGTTTCCGATAAGACATAATGTAAATTGTCAATTTAAAAAATCAAATTTCTCAGCTTCTAGCTAGTGAATGTCTTTCAAAATTTAGGATTGTTACACGCTATCTCTTGAACTAAAATTAATTTTTTAAGTTCACTTTCACTAAGTGTCTTCGAATATTTTAGATATGACAAAATATTATTTATCTCTGGAAAAAAATAAGGGATTAGAACAAGTATTTAAGGACAACATTCTGAGCAAAGTTCGAGATGAAGTTGGACAATTATGTCATGAATTAAGAAGGCCAAAACTGAATAAAAGAAAATGTAACGAGAGCATAAAAGAAAATATGAAAAAAGCAAAAATAGAACATAAAAAAACTCTGATGGATGATGAAAATATTGAATTGTTGCCCAATGGTAATTATGATACTTAAAACTGCAAAAATGCAAGTGATATTCTTGCATTTTTACTTTAACCATTACTTTATTTTCATCATATGCTTTATGTAATAAATTTTAATTTTGTTCGTAGATAAAACTATTGAAACTGTACAAAAAGAAAATACTGATATAGATTTAAACAAGGAATTTGAAGATTTTGAAAGTGCTAGTTCTTACGAAGAAGATTCAGAATAAGTTTAATATTACACTGGAGTTAGATTTTGTTTACGTTACGTTAGATTATATTAGATTTATAATATATCGATGATTAAAGAATTTATAATGTCTATATAGAATGTATCCGTATAAAAAATATTCAATATTTTATTATAAAAATAAATGTCCTTCCTAATCAGATAATCTCCACAATCATTTACAGCATTTTGTATCCAATTGCAAGCATCCATAACAAAATTATCTTGTTACTTTTTTTCATGTTCAAGGTTAACAAAATTTAATAATTTCAACAAATCTTCTTAATGTTGATATTCTTCAATTAAATCTGACAATTTTTTTTAGATTAAATACCTGTACAATTCCGTATTAAATAAAACTGAAAATACCAGAACAAATGCTAATAAGAATTATATACAATATTTCATAATATTTCAGATTGTATAATTTTGGATGCAGTTCTATGATAAGTTAAGTCGGAAATGTCAGGAGCAATCTTAATGAAATCGATATATAGTATTTCATAATCATCCAGAATATTATTCAATAAGGATAGTTCTAAACAAAACCGAGTAGTTTTGGGTAATTTAGAAACATCCTTACAACTTCTTAGTATGTGAAATAAGACATTTCAGAATTAATCTTAATAAAATCGATTTATAATATTTCATATACGTTTAGATTAAGATTTAGGATATTTTCCTGGAACAAGTCTAATAAATTTACTACAATTTTATACGGATTTTTGGTTACAGTTAAGAAATTTCTGTTGCGAATTCCAGTACAGTTCCGAATAATTTTTTTTAATCGGAATCGTCCGGATCTTTTAACACGGGATGAGAGGAGGAAAGGTCATACTTTGGACCTTTCCGTATTTTCGAGAGCTTTCACGGAGCCCGCACTTTGCGATGCGCGTAGAAAGTAGATAGCGTTCTATAATCGATGTCTCTTGCTGCAGAGTAAGATGCACTTTGTTCTCCTTCCTTAACGTTTCTACATGCTTACTGGCTTTTGTCAGAAACTTTGTTTTTATTTAATATCAAAGATTTATCTACAATTCTCTGTTGTCCATTGCTTTTACCTTTATTGCGTCAGTTCATTTAATAAAGCAATACTCGAGAAAGAATTTTATCATTGACGTTAACTACAAACAGACAGGATCATTGAAAGTTGGATTAACTCATTTCATTTTGATTTCTGTCAATATTGTATTTGCGAACAATTTTATCATTTCATTATCATTTTATCATTTAATTATATGAATTTTTTTAAATATAGAATAATTTTATTATGTGTTTAATAATTGTCTTGTTCAAATATCAATTCTTTTTCTAACAAATTTAATAGTTATGCTTTTGTGGTAAATCCAATTTCAACTTTTTCGATATGCAGTTTAGTTTAGCCATGGGCAAAATTTGTACAGTTAAGCTACAAATTGTTCGAGCTTGTTTACCATCGAATCAAATTGCGTTATTTCTTTTCACAAAAGAATTTAAGTTAACAGAAATGTTTAAATAAATAATTCAATCGTTTTACAAGCATTACGTTATTTGGTAGGAACTTCCAATATAAACTTTGTAATGTGTTCTTTGTTTGTTGAATGTGTTACAATTAATTCGATTAACAATACAGACACTTGTAATAAAGCAAAGTACATGTTCAAATTTATAACACTACATTAATGACTTAAAATATTACTTTAATTTCTATAATTGGAAAATGACAATGAAATTGTTTTAACTAATTAAAACAGTTATTTAATTGACTTGGTTCATGAAATGCCAGTTTCAAAATTTTTGGAAACAAGTATACATAATGAAACAATTATCGTCGTAATTAAATCTGAATTGAATTGTAAAGTAGATACAGAATTCATATTAATCATGAAATTATGAAACAAAGTAAAGTTCAACACAAAATAAAGAAAACACATTGATGCAGCTATTTGTACAATCAGTGATGGAAGTCAGAAAAAAGTCAACCAATCATTTCGCAAACATTGTAACCTTTGCCTATGAAATATAATGCAGTACCACTTGACACCCTAGTCCCGTCGATGGCGGCTTTGTCGTGATATTGTTTGTGTAAACAAAAGACAATTGTACGTTAGCTAAGCCAACTAACACAGTTACAGGACAATTGCCCATCACGTTCGCCAAATACTATACCAAACAAAGAGAAACGTGAAGTATTCAGATTGGTTTTTGGCATTAATTTGGCACTCATTTTCTGACTTTGAAGAAGCAACATAAATAATTAACATAATTTCATTTTTAATATAGACTGTACAGATAAAGATTCTGGTTTTTTAAATCAATAACAAAACATTTAAAAATATATTTTATATTGAAGTTGGTTGAAAATCTGTATTTCATTAAAAAGCTCGTAGAAAGGGATTAGTTTCTGACGGAGGATAGAATGTTACAAGAAGAGGAATTAATTAAATAACGTCAAATGAGATACGATGTCATAAGGAAACGTTCGTTACGAAAGGTTTCAGTAAAATAAATTGTTAATCTGAAATCATGGTTATTAAAATTCATTCAGTTACAAATGAAGATACAATAATATTTTTTATGGTCGCCATAAAAAAAATAGTACACACTTTTAACATCAAACATTTCTTCTTTATTTGATGGTGTAATAAAAGAATGTCCAGATATATTTCCGCAGTAATATATCAGGTACAATTGTATATTAAATTTTGTAAAATGTTAATGTTACGTGAGACGTGTTGTTAATCCCGGCAACAAAAACTATTTCCGGATTTCCGGCTGCGCTCAGGCAAAGCACAAGTCCGCGAGCCATATTTCTTTTAAAATTGCAACGCGTCCAGTGTGTTTAAATTTTCTCTTGGTTGGTTTTTGCCCCGTAGTCTTCTCTCAACGCCTCGTTATAATCTTTTTCTGTTCTTTTATCTTTTTTACCTATCCCACGAGCATCTTGAATAAAAGTAGCACTAAACCGGAAATCGATTGAAATCCCATCAACATTGATAACAAAAATGAGGACTTTTCGTATCAATGCAATCCAATTTCATCTTCAAAAATAACATTATACTCTGCTCAAACTAATTCGACTTTTGATTTAGTTCTGCGATCAATATGTGCTTTCGCATAAATATCATATTTATCAATTATAACAAAATTTCCAGAAAATTATATTACGATAACAGAATTATATTAACTACGTCGAATGGAACACTATTCAGATATTCTTTATGGCACTGAAGACATGGTCAATTTGATAATTGCAAATTTTTGTAATAATCAATATTTGAGTCTGGTTAATAATGGCATATGAAAGTTCGATAAAGTGGAATTAAATCTGTGAGATATTAAATAGATTGTAGAGATTTTGATTCTCTTTGTAAAAAAATGCTAGCTTCAGAAAAACATTTATTAATCATTTTTTGGAATATGCGTTGAAATGCTTGCAGTTTAGGTGTGAAAACATGTTCTTCGAGAAGAGATAAAGGCATTGTATGTTGAAAAGTGTCAGGAGCAATAATCAAAAAGAATCAAAAAACTTTTGCAGTGCACAGAAAACATAACATTGTTTGCTTTTTGCATTCGAGAATAAAATTAAGTTATTACTATAAGAATTAAACAGTTGAAATTATATGTTACAAAAATATAGAACCAAAATGTTTACCAGCAGAAAATAGATTTTTATTCAAAGAGAAAAAAATTGTTTAATATGCAACATTTTTTGCAGTGAAATAAAAGTACCACACGTGGTTTGAGTGAAACCATTTGCCAGGGTTTATACAATTTCCTCATTTAGGGTATTTTTCACCACAGTCATATATATGAAATGTAATGTAACTTATTATTTAGAACGAAAAATATGAAGTGTTGTAAAACAGATAAATGACAGAACAAGTGAATGAAAAATATAAGGAAATTTTTATTGCTGCAAAATGCCCAAACCAGGGTAGGCATTCAAATTACCTTGGCATTCATACTCAGGGACGTGGGAGCAATTTCTACGAGAGTTATGTAGCTGGCCATATACCACCCATCCATGCTCCTCGATCTACCGAAGATGGAAATTTCGCAAGAAAGGAGATGCAGAAATTCCTCCGCAGTTGCTTTTACTTCGGATATTAGAGCTACGACAAAATAGCGAGCAAAATAACATTTTACTCTTCTTATTTTCATCAATTTCTTGTTACAAATGTTTGACGTAAGTAATCCTGTTTGAACTCAAGTGAAACAACCGTGTATTGTATCCGACAGTGTTGCAATTAAAGTTTAAAATAATTGATGAATGTAATTTTCAGTTACATTTTTAAATATAACTGAAATTTACTTACTTTGAAATTTATCAAAGCAATTACAATATCTATTTAATTTATACCTAAACAGTACTTCCTATTTAATTGGTAACGTATACGTTGGCTGACCTAAGGTGTTACCATTTCACTTGTACCATTTCGCTCATGTACATAAAACATGCATACAAAGCTTAATTAGAATATTAAACTTGCTCTTGTTTGGAGACGGCAAATTTCATTTGAGTGAACCTTTTCTTCTAGCAATATGATTCAGAAAATTGTTAAAAAAATGAAACTCCATAATTAGCGAAATTTTCGTGTTATAAAGTTAAACAACAGTTTAGTTTGGATTTACTTGGGTTTATTATACAATTAAATAATTAATTTCATTTTGAATTCCTTAAGTTGTTTAATTGCGAGGTTAGCTCTTTATTTAATAGAATGCATTTTTCAAAGAAGTATATTAAAGTACATGGATGCAATTACTGGAATTAAATATATTAAGAAAAATAATTCAATTGAATCAAGTAAAGTGCATTAATGAATCATAAGTAATTTATTTTAGATTCGTAGGTTACATATGATACGTTCAATGTAAATTAATTTTCTGAAAAACCATGTATATTTCGTATTTCTATCTTCGTACGATCTCTTTTTAAACCCCAGGGCTTTTAATGATTATTTTTGCAAGCGGAGAAAAAGATAGTTAAAAACTCGTTTAAGAAAATGTAATCTCTTTCCTCCATGTAAATATCCCGTATATTAAATTAATTACATCTTTTAAATAAATCATTCGCTTATCTAAGAGACATAAGTTATTTTTAATTTAATGAAGTTAAAATTATGTAAACGTAAATTGTTCGTAACTAATATTCTTGAAAAAAATAAACAATAGGAACAAGAATCTTAAAACTATTGAGTTTAGTCCGTTAAGTCTGTAAGTTGAATAAAGAATTTTTTATATTTCATTGTATATTTCAAGTTCTCCGGAAAATTTTCCTTTTCACTTTTCAAAATTATTTCAAACATTTCTGCGAACATTAATGGCCATCGTGAAATTATGTTTATCTTGAAAAATTGTTTAAAACTACAAACAACCCCTTTCGATTAAAGATCTCCCATATATACATTCTCATTTATCCTCAACATAAAATTATAATTTCAGAATATATTATACAGTTGAGCTTCGAAACAAGGATGATGTCATTCTGTAGCTTCGACTAAAGATACTTCGTGTTCAGGTGCATATTTAAAAGGTTGCTAAACTTGTTCGCGAAGAAAACTTGAAGCGAGATTACCTATAGAAAAATATCATGTAATTTTGCGAGCAATTTTCACCATGTTTTTTTTTCGCGAAATACTTTTTCACGAAAATCTTTACAACGTGGGTAATATTTTCGTGCTCATTAACTTTACAGAAAAGTCATAAAGTTTGTCTTGCAACTTTATCAGGACCGACGACAATATAAAATGATATATTTGAGAAAAATTAAGCTGTTGTAATGAAAGCGTGATTAATTGTAGTTTCTCGACGCGCTTCGTATAGACGCCGGACAATATCGATAGTCTTGATGTCGAACGCTCAATTGCCTTTTTAGAACGCGAGTTACTGTGAAACAAAATTATGCCGCTACATCGATGATTTAGTATAATTATTATTACACAACAAATAAAGTTACTTGATATAATTCAAGTTTATCTTTATTATAAATCATACATTATTAATGATACCGTTTTTGCAATTTTTAATTTTATGTCAAAGGATACGTTATTAAGTAGTAACTTTGTAATGATCACTTTACGTGTAATTAACATTCGTGAAAATTAATTATACAGTATAGAACTATAGAAACTATGCTGCAATTCAATTTATGATGCTGATTGGATGGAACTGGTCGTTAACGTTGAGTAAATATTTTGCAGGAATACAGTTATGCTTAACTTGATATTATATAGTTCGATTCCACAAATTAGTTTAAAAGATTATTGTCCTTTGCTCCTCAAAAGTTATTTCTGTAATATCAGTAACTTGTTATCAAATTTCAATTTTGTCTCTTGTTATCAAATATAATTCTAACTTTACAATTTGAAAACATCCTGATATAGTCCTAACGAGCTTTTGTTATCCACACCAGGGCCTTGTCACGACCTATTCATTTCCAGTTTATAACGTCCACCGGACAATCTGTTTTAGTATGTTACGATTTTACAATGAAAAAGTTTTGACATGAAATCTTATGTTTCAAACTGTAAATTTTATAACATGAAGTAAATGAAATGTGCCAAACTACAAGAAACCGTTGCCTACAGGGAATCATTACAATTGTAATTTGTTGCGGTGGTTGAAGCCATGATGTGTATCAACACGTAATTTGTCTAGTACTTATGTGCAATACGTTGACTATCAATATGGTTGCATATATCAAAGCTCTTGACTCTATCATCAGAATTACATAAGCTTCTTACATAGAAATTAATTTTAACTATTAATGTGGTGCGTCGAATGTGAGCATGTGTAGTAGATCAACGGTTCAAGAAAGTTCTATGTAAGAAGATTAAATAGCTCCCGTGACAGATTTGAAACACAGTACAAAGCTTTTGTTAAACGCTCTGATGCAAATTTAATAAACATATAATTGATGTAAATCGATTTTAGTATAAATGAAATTGCAAACGTTTCATTAATATCATTAAGAAAATTCGACGTCTAATGAATTTAAGAAGACGTAATTTTCAGTGATTGGAAATAATTTAAAAATTGTGATCGAGCAAATTAATTTAAGATTACATATATGTTATCAGTAATCATGTTGATTAATCAATGCTTAACATATATGGTAAAAGCAGATATATGATATAAATAAATCAAACAAACTAATTGGCAATGGTCCAGATAGAAATTTAAGTAAATTTGGACCAAAGCTTAGATTAGATTGTTTAGTTATACTTATTGAATCGCGATTCAGTTGTAGCCGACTGTAATGGATTTTCATGCATGGATTTTTATGTTCATTATGTATGTAAAGAATAAATAGAATATCGTTGTTTTATCAGTATAAACGATGTTGAACCAACAATACAAGGTCAATTAAGGGGATGTTCTTCTATACGGGTACGTTCTAATGGTTGTCACAATAAGCCTAAAGTCGAGTAAGTTACAAGAGAATTTGTGTTGTACTGCAGAAAGTGATTCAGTTCCTTAGAAATTGAACTAGATTATCTGCTGAGACAGAAGTTGAATTGTAACGGTACTCTCTGTTACATCGGTGTAGCAACAGAACATGCAATTAATCTCATCTTATACCAGCATATAGCGTCTATGTTAATTTTTTATAAAGGAATTTACGAAATATATTTTAATAAGAACATGCGTACATCATGTCAAATGTGGCAATGAATTTCATTAAATTCGTTCAGTTAATTACTCTTCCTCAATATAAATGGTGAATGAAATTGTGTTTAATGGATGCTATTTTTTTTTTTTTTTTCGGGAAAACTTAACAAAATGCATCAACGTTTCAGAAAAAAGTTAAAATGTATGATACACGAATGTTTGTAATTGTGAAATCTCTGGAATCTTTTTCAGCGGTTTTGCATTATGTACTGTTATATGTTCATTTTCCATTCCTATTCTACATCGCGTCGGAGACGTAAATTTCAAGTGGAACGTGAAAACCAAATTGTTCCGATCTAGCCGTTAATCATAGTGTGTCGCCAGGGGAAAAAATGATAGGCAGAATTTATCGTGCTATGTTAGTTGCTGATGTACTCCGCAGTTTTGAAATACTTACTTACATTTACGTCGAGATAGAAAATGAAAAATAATGGTCCGTAAAATTTGAATTGATTACAACAACTTTAAATTAGTAATAATAATCAAATAAATTGAATTAACAGGTTCGTTGTGGCAAACCCGATATAAATTACAACGTTGATATTAAAACACGAAAATTATGATGGATGCAGAAATGTGCACGAATGACTGATATTTATTTTAACGAATAAATTTAACGAAACCGGTATTTACTTTTATATTAAATAAATAATCGATGGAAGATTTACGTAGAACAAAATCAATTTAAAATAATACGCCTTTCAGACGGCCCATTATATACAAAATTATAGATATCTAATTTTAAATTTGGGCTATAAATTTCATCCGTTTCCAAGAAATTTCCAGCGTGGCACGTTATAAACCCAAAGTTTCTTTCCTAAAGGATATTTTGTTTGCTTTACAAAGCGTAAAGTATTTCTTGACCTCATTTTCGCATTAACTTTGTTATAACAATTTTAGTTGTTAATATTACGAGAGTATTAAGAGAAGATAATGAATGTTTATTCCCAATGTTTTAACTTTAACATTAGACGTAAGAGTATGTGTTGCTCAATTCGGTATGAAACACGCTCTAAAAATAAAACAATACTAAAGAAAAAGTTTATTGGAATCAACATTTAAGAAGTATGTCGCCACTCAGTGATGACGTTAAGTTGTCTGTTTGTTATTTCCGTTGGTGGTAGTTGGCTTCCGTTTGTCTCTTCCGACTCGCATTCCAACGACGAGTTTGCACGTTGCCGTCACTGTTATTATTATAATTTTATTTCAAAAGTAATAGTTTCCGGAAGTAAAAGCTACGTTGAAATCTACCACTTTTTTTAGCGATAAAATTTACAAATCTATAACTCATCGGGCGTTTCATATCTCAAAACATTTTTAAATACAAAGTTTTCTTCGTGTTTCCATAAATGTGTTGCGCAACGTTTTCAAAGAAAATTGATTTGGGAATTTAACTTAAGGATTTCAACAATGTTAACGGACGCAAACTGTGATCGTCCGAAAATACATTCAGATGATAATAACTTCTCTTGAAAAATTCAATACACAAAGAAATATTTAATATTATTAAATTATTATTAAATTTTATGCAAAAGGATTACCATGAAAGTTCACATTGTTTTCAAAGTTCTAACAATAACCTATATATATATTAATCAATAATATTTTTATAAATTTTGAAGTTATTTTATATTTAAAATTACATGAATATTGTTGAAAGAATTTTTAATGAAATTGCATGTGTATAGGTTTGATTGTGAAATAAGTTACATTGTCGTGTTGATCTTTTTTAAAATTGTTGTTCCGAAACGAGTGAAGACTCATTGAGTGTAACAGAAATGAGGCGAAGAGAGTCTAGCCTAACTGCAGACCTGCCACCTTGAAGATGCGGATATTAATATCGTACTTGCCTTCATTCTCAGTCTCTTCGTCTTGACAACTACTTCCTAAAGTTAAGCCCTCTGCATCGCAGTTGTGTAACGATGTACGTATTAATGTACCGTATTACGTGATAACTGACGACCTAAAAGTCGGCATTTAGCTGACATCTTTAGTACGCACGCAGATCTCATGTCATTAGTATAAAATCAAAAATAATTTTACCAAAGAGATAGGTATTAATTGGTTTTCTGATAAAACAATTTTCAAGGAAAGTATTTCGTCCAATTGACTGTGAAAGGAAATTCAATTTCGAGATTAAAATTATCTTCGATCGGGGAACTGAATCTTCTTGGGCAAAAATTTTTGAATACAATTTTTCTTGGTATGCTTTTCAAACGTATTTCACAAGTTCGATAGAGATTACGTAGCAATAATCAAAAGTTTTCCTGTTTGGAGTAACAGTCGTCTGTTCTTTGAAAGGAGCAAATAAATATATATATCTGTAAATATAAAATGCAGTAAAAGCGTATGCCAAGCCTGAGGGAATACCGAAATAAATGAGATGGAAAAAACTATAATATTGATGAGAAACAGTATCATGCTTCATGAAGTGCAGAGGAATTTTTATCCCATTGATATTTTCTAACCATTATAACCGAACAGAAATAATGAAAAAATTTCTCGCGATTCTATTTTTTAAATCTATAAAATGTCTACGAATAATT